>JAGXOD010001379.1:6475000-6577500 GCA_020368025.1 Brachyhypopomus occidentalis | reverse complement strand
AACTACCAACCACAACCTTTCAAAAAACACAGGCTTCAGAGGAATGATTTGTGCTGGAACTCCGATGACCACTGGACATCTCATGGCCACCTCCTGTGTTATGTCATTTTAATGTCCACTCAAATGACAGGAAGTCCATAGGTCAGCGTTATAAAGTTGTGAAATTTCACTCTTTCTCATGCTCAGAAAACTGAGCAAAGAGAGGTTTAGAAGTTTCTAGATTCACTGGTCAGGCTACAGCTAAATCTATGACCACTGTAAGTTTGCACAGCTGCCAAAATGAAACCCACACACTTGCAGATTCTCCCTCTCTCTCTCCCTCTCTCTCTCTCACTGAAAGTGGTGATCTTGACTGTTTTTTTTCCTGGACATGTAGGAAAGGGACAGTGCAGTTATGGCTCTGCCCTTGAGCATGGCTATTGTTTCAGGCGTCCTGTCTTACCATGAATAATTGAAAGGACTGAGTGGAGTTCATTGCATGCAGAACTGTCCCACTCAGCCTAGCTGTCCCCAGAACTCCACACCACAGACAGGTCTGCTCAGCTGGAGAACGCAAGCACACCAGTGCCTGTGCGACACATGAAGCAGTGCCTATACCATGGCTTGCAACGTGAGACCCTATTCAGACTGCTGGATATCCTTTCCCGGTGTGCTGTGAATGCCGTATGGATTACATGTCATTATGGGGCTTGAAGCCTGGCATTAATGACACATGCTCCTTTATAGTGTCAGTGTCAGTGTCAGTGACTCCCAAAGGAGTTTACAAGAAGGGCTTCGGTACTCTGCTCTGCAGCTGAGAACATAAGTGTGCATTTGGACCACACTTCCCACGTTTGATCATGTGGTTTCCTGTTTAAACAGAAGCAAACCGCTTGTCCCGGTGCCCCCGGGCTGGGCCTGTGAACCAGAAAGCATCACTCTTCACCATCCTGCATTGCGGGTTTCCAGCATGGCCGTCCTGCTGAAACCAGGACGTGGCTCTGTAACCCAGCCGTCCAGTCGAGAACTTTCGTCATGCACTAGAACAGTGGCTCCCTTCAGCATAACTTTAAAGTTTCATTGCAAAGTAATGAACACCACGTTTTCCCCTTACCAATCCAGACATGAGAATGTTTCTGTTTTTGATGTGCATTCTTCTGTTTGGACATGCTGCATATAGTGATGTCAAGCATATGTGGACGCTTAGTCCCGCCCACACAGCTGCCCTCATCTTGACTCACGCAGAGATCTTCACTACTGCACCGTTTCCCTCCTGTCGTCAGGGAGAGTAGCGGTCATTAGCATACAAAATCAATGCACAGAGAAGATCCTTTTCTGCACAGCATAGATAATGACATGGTCTGAGTGTTTTATAGACGTCATTCAAATATTCAGTTGCGTTAATTGAAAAACATCTCTTTAAAACCTGCTTGACTAACAAGCTTTAATCTTTAATTCAACTTAAGTCTGTAAATCTAAACCAATATTTAAATGTCCTTTTGTAAATTTACTATATTAGGAGAAAGAAACTAACCCCACACATTCTGTCGAGAGGGGAGTTGCCTGTAGGATCCTGTTCTCAGATCGCCCGGCGCTCTCTGAAGAAGCCACAGTTTTCATGACCAAATCAAATGTGTGATGTGAGCATGTTGAATGTTCAGATTATTTCTAAAGCTCTCCGCTGTTCCCTACTGGATCCCCTATGTGCTTGTAGGAACCCTCATCCACACACTGATAAGGCTTTAGCTCCATATATTCACAGTCATGGCAATTTAACATATCACTATACATCATTATATATATATATATATATAAGAATATATATACACATCTGTGTGTGTGTGTGTGTGTAAAGTAAAGACGTTTACTTTAACCATTGACCATTACAGTGCAAGGGCACTGGTAGAAATAACACTTCACCTCTGGACTTTCCTCCAAGAGCCTCCATTTCTCTGCTGCTAAGCTCTGCTAGTTTCAACATGCTGCACTTGTTGCTGCTTTGTTAAGCTCTGATTGTCAGTGAACAAAATGTACAAAACCGTGTCTGGGGTTATTCATAGGTCACTGCAGTTAAGACCACTCAACCACAGTGGAGTCACAAATAACCCCCCTCTCCCTCTGCCTCGCGGGGTCCTGACACAACAGCAGTTACAAGGCGACAGAAGACAGATGTTGGGTTGTTCTCTATATTTCCACTGCTCTTTGTAAATCTGTCCACCTAAGCAAAAGACCATCTTAGCACCGCCCTCTCCTCCTCTCCTAGTGTATGTGCAATGAGCAGCCACTATATTTGCTGTGTTGTAGTTTAATGAATCCACTCCTATATTAAAGTGATCACCAGCCTTTAATCAGCCAAGCGGTCTAAGGTCAAGCCAGACAGGAGCTGTTTCTGGGTGTAGTGCTGAAACAGGTGCGGCCAACACACTCCATATCATATGTTCCAGAATCTCCAGCAGAGCAGAGGGTGTTACGTCAGGTTTAGTCAGGTGATATCTGTGTTAAGGAGCTGGAAGAGGAGATGAAAAAGAAGGCTCGAGAAAGATAGAGAGAGAGAGAGAGAGAGAGAGAGAGAAAGATAGTGTAAGAGAGAGTAAGAGAGAAAGAGAAAGAGAGAAAGAAAGAGAGTAAGAGTGAGAGAGTAAGACAGAGAGAGTAAGAGAGAGAGAGTGAGTAAGAGAGAGAATGAATGCTGAATGCATAAGTGAATGCACAAAATATAACCATATTAGATCTAGATTCTATAGCACAATTAGTAAGATATTCCCTGAATTTCAAAGTCTCCCTGATGAAGAGAAGCTGCCGTATGTTCTTGGTGAACACGGAGAGATCAGCACCCTAGCAGGGCTGTATGTTCACTCCTGTCACACTCTGAGGGACAGTGGGTGAGAATACCAGATACCAGCTACAAAGCCCTGTAATTAGTTATTGTTATTATTATAGTTGTATGTGTATATATATGTATTTATGTTTGCATGTATATGTACATATTACTTTGTTAGAACTACATTATATATTCACTCAGGTTATCTTTGATATTGAAATCAGTAATCTGAAAACTGTTGTGGTTATCGTTACCGCTATTGTCGTCAATGACATTATTGCTGTTGTTACTCTAATCTATACCACTACTATTATTACTGTTATTATTATGGCTACTATTAATACTTGTACTATTATTATTATTAGTATCATCATTATTATAAATATCAGTAATGGAAGTAGTAGTGGGTATTGTAATGACAATATAGTCATTATTTTACTTTATTATTCTACTTTACTATGTTATTTTATTATATTTTACCATTGTTGTGTATCCTGTGCTTTGGCAATACAAATATACATATTTGTCATGCCAATAAAGCACCATTGAATTGAATTTAATTGAGAGAGAGAGTAAGAGAGAGAGAGAGAGAGAGAGAGAGAGAGAGAGAGAGAGAGAGAGAGAGAAGATAAGAAGATGAGGTACCAGTTCAGTTTCAGGTCTTTTGTCACCATCGGTTACCCGGATCTTGTTTCTAAGTGACCGCTACTTTGCCAGAGGGCTCGTTCTGACATTAACCCCACAGCTGGCTCTACACACACACTCATCTCACAGCCATTAGCCTCACACCACTCTACAGAACGTGACACACACTTAACGTGTCGTAATGTTTCTGTTAATGTGTGTGACCGGCACAGACCCGTGGTGTGTAATATTCAGCAGGGCTCTTATAAGGAGATCACACTTCCGCATCTGACACAGCAGAGTGGGAACTCACATTCACTCCACCACCTGCCACCACTCTATTAACACACCTGCCTTGCACTCTGGGATAGATGTTATGTGGCCTTTTGCTAAGAAAAACACTAGATCTAGTGAATGCACAATGTTAGTCTATGGGGCAGGACTTTGCCTCTTAACTAGAAGGGTTTTCAACACTCTAAAGCCCAATAACCCCAATAACCCCAAGGCCCTCGGTCTTCCTCAGGGCTGTACAATGACAGACCACGTGCTCTGTTCTAAAGAAGCTGGAATATGTGGGAAAAGAATTCCATTCTACTGGTATATGTGTATATAATAAAGACATTTAATCTGTAGACTTTTATTTATTATTGCTTTGAAGCTATTAATGTAAACCCTACTAACTATTTAACAATATGAAGTCAGAATAATGTTTGACCTTCCAACCGTCTTTCTGGACGCAGGAGAAGGCAAGGGCTATGGTCAGCTGGCACAATGACACCGGGTCCGGCCACCAGGGGGAGCAGGAGAGCACCGAGGCCCAGCAGAGGTCGGAGTGCGTGCTGGGCTATGTCCCTGTCATCTACTACAGCATCCTTTTGTGCGTGGGAGTTCCAGGTAGGCCACTCCAGCGTCCGCATCACAGATGAAACCAGTGAGAGTCGCATGGGTCTCCGCCATGCTGTCATTCCATCACTTTCCACAACGGTGATTCACCCTGTAAAGCCTGAAGCTACTCAGATGTTGTCAAGATTACACCACAACCACCAGCTGCCACATCTATTAGATTAGACAATCTATCTTATTCATTATCACTGTGTCATGTGACAATCTGTGTCACCTAAAATGCAAACATGAAACATCTACAGTGGTATGAAAAAGGTTGGGCACCCCTGATCATTTTCGTGATTTTCCTTTATATGTAAATCATTGGTTGTTCGAATCAGCAATTTCAGTTAAATATATCACATAGCAATCGAGCACAGTGATATTTGAGAAGTGAAATTTAGTTTATAGTTTATAAGTTTATAGGATGTGACAGGTAGGAGGTGCGAACGAAAAGGAAGCGATCACGCCAAGTCTCAGAGAAAAAGAGGGGTTTAATGAATAACGTGCGCAAACCAAAAACCCGTGCACTTGACCCAGATTAAGGATACAATAACCAGCAGTCAACTGGTACATAGACAAGGCATATATAGACAGACAAACGACCATCAGGTGAGGGAGCTAATAAGCCCCGCCCACCTGAGGGACGCACACAACGCAACAACAACAGGACAACTGCCGCTGTACCGTAGGCGACCGGGAGGGGGAGCCTCCCTCACCATGACATGGGATTTACAGAAAGTGTTCATACACTTGGGCATCCCAACAGAAAAATTACAATATTTAGTAGATCCTCCTTTTGCAGAAATAACAGCCTCTAAACACTTCCTATAGCTTCCAATGATCTGTCTGGATTCTGGTTGAAGGTATTTTGGACCATTCTTCTTTACAAAATATCTCCAGTTCAGTCAGGCTTGATGGTTTCTGATCATGGACAGCCCGCTTTAAATCACACCACAGATTTTCAACAATATTCAGGTCTGGGGACTGAGATGGCCATCCCAGAACATTGTATTTGTAATGCCTTAGTTTTGAGCAGTGTTTAGGGTTGTTGTCTTGTTGAAGTATCAAGCCAAAGTGTAACTTCAACTGTCACTGATATCTGCTGATATTGACTGGGATTCATGTGACCCTCCATTTTAACAGGATTCCCAGTACCTGCACGGGCGACACAGTCCAACAGCATGACAGAACCGTCACCAAATTTTACTGTGGGTGGCAATTGTTTTTCTTGGAATGCTGTGTTCGTTTTCCGCCATGCATACCACCCCTTGTTATGTCCAAATGACACAATCTTAGTTTCATCAGTCCATAGCACCTTATTCCAAAATGAAGCTGGCTTGTCCAAATGTGGCTTGTACATAATACAAGTGACTCTGCTGTGTGTGCACAGAAAAGGTTTAATCTGCATTACATTCCCTGCATTACTCTCCCTTCTCCTTGTGCAAAGTGCGCTGAATAGTTGAACGATGCACAGTGACTCCATCTGCAGCAAGATGGAGCTGGTCTGTGGGTCGACTATGACTGTTCTCACCATCCTTCCTTGGCCTGCTTTGGGCCTTAACTAGAACTGTGCCTGTGGTCTTCCATTTCCTCACTATGTTCCTCGTAGTGGAAACTGACAGCTGAAATCTCTGAGAGAGCTTTTTGTATGCTTCCCCTAAACCAAGATGGTGAACAATCTTTGTTTTCAGGTCATGTGAATTGTGCTGAGGCCCCCATGTTGCCACTCTTCAGAGAAGATGCAAAGAGGAGAAAAACTTGCGATTGGCCACATTAACCCTTTCTCATAACTGGACTCACCTGTGCATGTAGGTCAAGGGTCAATGAGCTTACAAAACAAATTTTGTGTTCCAATAATTAGTGCTAAAGGTATTGAAATAAACAATACGACAAGGGTGCCCAAATTTATGTACCTTAATAATTACTGCTCACTTTCTGTAATTCCTATAAACTTCATTTCACATTTTCACATATCACTGTGTTCATCTGCTATATGACATATTTAACTGAAATTGCTGATCCGAAAAACCAATGATTTATAAAGGAAAATCATGAAAATTATCAGGGGTACCCAACCTTTTTCATACCACTGTACCAGCAATACTCAGGCACAATGAATTCATTAATAGTATAATCTATGTAAATTGTCTTACATTGAATATTTAATTATCTTTAAAGTAGCCCCTTACACCCTTTTCACAGGGTGGTAATGGTGTTGTGTTTCCATTATCATGGTAACAAAGCCACAGATGTTAAGGTACTCTAACAAAGGCTGAATATCGACCACTAAAGCCTGTGACTGTGGGTATACTGGTATACTGGTCACACCGCCCAACCTGAAACATTATATGAGTAGTGTAAGCAGGAACCACTGGGGGGGTGGGGCACATCGCCCTGTCACCCAATCCACACCTGTGCTGGGAAATTCATATTCATATACAGTGATGTACAGCCAGTGCTTTAGGAAAAGATTTTAGGGCCTGCAACGAATTCAACTTTATTTTACAGTATAACAATTTTCAACCAAGAACCCAGCAGTACTGCTGTCTATTCCTTCACCTCGGCTGCCTTCAAGAGATCCTTTACGTTCTCCACATCTGCTTTGTCCTCCTCACCCCCCTCCCTCGTCTGTCCCCTAGTGAACATCCTGACACTGGTGGCTCTGTCCCGTCTGGCAGCGCGTACACAGAAGGCCCTGTACGTGTACCTGCTGGCGCTGACGGGCGCCGACATCCTCAGCCAGCTCTTCATCATCTTCGTGGGCTTCCTGCTGGAGACGGCCGTCTTCCACCGCGAGGTGCCACAGGTGCTCCTTCGCTCCGTCAGCATGCTGGAGTTCGCCGCCAACCACGCGTCCATCTGGGCCACCGTGCCCCTCACCGTCGACCGCTACGTCGCCCTGTGCCACCCCCTCCTGCATCGGCAGATCAGCTACCCGGCCCGGGCGCGCCGCATCATCGCCGCCGTCCTGACCCTCGCCCTGGCGTCCGGCGTGCCCTTCTTCTGGTGGTCAGACGTTTGGCGGGTCAGCAGGCCGCCCGGCGTCTTGGACTCCACCCTGATCTGGTCCCATGTGACCATCATCTACTTCCTGCCGTGTGGCATCTTCCTCGTGCTCAACTCACTGATCGTGGTGAGGCTCCGTCGGCGTCAGCTCCAGCGGAGGCGTCAGGAGGAGAGCGGGCAGAAGGCGTCGGCGGGGGCGGGCAGGCTGGGGAAGACCACGGCCATGCTGCTGGCTGTCAACTCCGTCTTCACCGTGCTGTGGGCACCCCGGTCCACCGTGGTGCTCTACCACCTCTACGTGGCATCCGTTTACAGGGACTGGCGTGTACACCTGGCTTACGACCTCTCCAACATGCTGGCCATGCTCAACACCGCCGTCAACTTCTTCCTGTACTGCTTCGTCAGCAAGGCCTTCAGGGGCGTGGTCAGGGACGTGCTGCTCCTGCGTGGGGCGCCGTTGCACCCACAGAGGCCTCTCCACCAGCGGGCCGCCTCGGCCAACGCCTCCAACTCCTCCCTGTCCAGCACAGCCAAGCGCACTCACAGAGATGGAGCCACACTCTCAGCCCTTAGCACAGAGCACATCGCATAGCTCCAAAAATTTGTATCAAATGTTTCCCAGCAAGCATCACATTGAGTGTCACGGTTCTGTTAGAACGGTTCTATCTTCCCCCTCTCGTGCATTTTGGAAAGCCGGACGTGGTACCATCAAAACGTGACTTCAGCAGGTCCAGACTCACCCATTAGCAAAATCTAAATCTTAGGACCAAACTGACTTTGAGCCCACACCTCTTCTGCTGCCATAGCAACAGCACTTTTCTATAACACACAGAGTAGACAGCTGCCAGTCACACGCTACTTCAGGGATATTCTAGCTCCCCAATATGAATATTATCTCTGAATGTTATCTTTAAAAAATTTTGTTTGGAAACCTGATATTGATTTTTTTACATTGTGAATCCAGTGCTGGCTTATGAAATCAGTTCTTCTGCCACTGTTTGTATATCAATATGACCTGAATGCTCTCCTCGTGTGGACTCGGGTAGGCATTGTACATTCATATATGACACTCACACACTGAATGAATACATTTACACAACATTTTTGTTTCATAGAGTTTTGTTGTGTAGTGTGTGTGAATGTCTACAAATTCATGCTAGACAATGAAACTGATTCAGATAATTCACAAAGCCTAGCTATCAGTATCACCGGTCAGACCCGTGAAAGAGAACAGACCAGAGACTAAGACATTGTCCACAGGGACAAATTCATGTTTAGGCTGCACAATGGCATGACCCTTGGCAGTTGCGTAAGGCTGAGTGCGGTCAGTGGAGCAGAGAGGGACGGTGTTTTTCCCCCCTCGTAAGCAAACGCTGTCTGTCAGGCTGTTGATTCAGGGAGAAACCAGACCAGCTGGAGCTCAGTGGGGGACGCAATCAGCAGAAGAAGCAGAGACCCCACTGAGCAAACACACTGTATTCTCCACGGAAAACCAGGTGTCTCACACACACACACACACACACACACACACACATGAGCACTCCAATCAGTTTCCATCTGATGGAAGCCATTAGGCTAACTGACAAAAACAGCCATTGTCTTAGTGTAAACTTTGTGATGTCATAGGTTTGCGTATTGCCGACTGGTGTGAAGATAGTGTGAACCCTGCTCGTCAATGTATATTATGAACATATCAGCCCAAACGGTTGTACTTTACAAGATTTAGGTGCCCTGGCATAGTTATAACCACCACAAGCCCGATTTAATCAGGACTGATAGGACTACAGTGTGGAGTGGAAGAAATGTTTGTAGGTAAAACCTGGACTGATTTATTGACATACCCTGAACCATTGTTAAGTTTAATTGTGGGCCTTAACATATAAACAGCACAAATATTTTTGGGTATAACATTTATACCACTAATAAAATAAATGATTATTATAAATATGTATTTTTAAATAGAGAAATATGAACTCATTGACACATATATGGCACATGTACATCTACTTTATTCTAAACTTGTACTTTGTTTAGAATCAATATGTGCCCCTTCCCTACACATTAGTGTTCCACTGTGCCCTATTTTAGGTCCTAAAACCCCACACCTCTCCCTCAGACAGGGCTGAAGGCATAGTGAACCCTTACTAGGTCATCCTGCAGAACAGCCACAGAGCAGGCACTGTCTGTCAGAGAGTGGTGAGGGGGGACAGTTGTAGGTACTAGACAAACATTTTTACAACCATCTCGCAGTCAGTGCTTCCAGATCCTCTGCACAGTTTTGCTGTAACCCCTGTCCATATCTGTGAGCATTGTTTGTCATATGTAATACTCTTAATTGCAAGCATCTAAAGTTCATGCAAATATTTATCCAGTGACGTTTCGCTGAAAAGTTCATCTTACACGTGGCATTTACCATTAGAGTCAGGAAACGTTGTGAGTGGCAGAGTCACAGGGGCTGCTTGCTGCTTTTCAAATATCACAGAAAAGCCAAACCATAAAGAAATTCTACTTCAGACGCGCCCTGGTGGAGGACTTGTCTGCTGTCACTCATCACTGCAGGGTTAGCTACCCTTCCTCACTCATCACTGCAGGGTTAACTACCCTTCCTCACTCATCACTGCAGGGTTAACTACCCTTCCTCACTCATCACTGCAGGGTTAACTACCCTTCCTCACTCATCACTGCAGGGTTAACTACCCTTCCTCACTCATCACTGCAGGGTTAACTACCCTTCCTCACTCATCACTGCAGGGTTAACTACCCTTCCTCACTCATCACTGCAGGGTTAACTACCCTTCCTCACTCATCAATGCAGGTTTAACTACCCTTCCTCACTCATCACTGCAGGGTTACCTACCCTTCCTCACTCATCACTGCAGGGTTAACTACCCTTCCTCACTCATCACTGCAGGGTTAACTACCCTTCCTCACTCATCAATGCAGGTTTAACTACCCTTCCTCACTCATCACTGCAGGGTTAACTACCCTTCCTCACTCATCACTGCAGGGTTAACTACCCTTCCTCACTCATCACTGCAGGGTTAGCTACCCTTCCTCACTCATCACTGCAGGGTTAACTACCCTTCCTCACTCATCACTGCAGGGTTAACTACCCTTCCTCACTCATCACTGCAGGTTTAACTACCCTTCCTTCACTCATCAGATGCAGCCTACGTGTGTGCCGTACAGAGAATTATTGCCACATAACCCTGTAAAAGACGGCAGACAGCAAATGAATTAAACTCCTCCAAGGTGTCCATGACTGGTTTTGTTGGGAATGTTTCAGAGATAAGTGGGGGACACATGGTTCTTGTCCTTATCCCAGATGTTAAGGTTTCGAAGTTCAAGCTGTTTGCTCTTAATGTTGATTTTGATTTTATAGTCGTTATTGTTGAACTTGTTATTGTTAATATCATGTGCCATCAAAAATGCCCTGTAATCTGGATTGATGCCCTGTAATTAGGCTTGATTAAGTGATGTCCTTTAATCTGGATTGATGGATTGATGCCCTGTAATCTGGATTGATGGATTGATGCCCTGTAATCTGGATTGATGGATCGATGCCCTGTAATTTGGATTGTTAAATCTTCCTTGTAAACGACCACAAGGAAAAATGGAAAGAAAACCTCAGTCATCTCTCACACGTTTCCTGCAAGCGTGTCGCTGCAGTTTGGGTGAACACACACCCATCACACAGTGAGACGGAACAGGCAGCTCCTGCATGATGTTTTTAACTGTGAGAAATAAAGTGTCTGATGATATTTATATTGGTTTTTGGAACATTGATATGCTGCTCTTCACAACACCACTGACCCTGAACACTGACAACACCACTGTTTTTAGATACTGGTTATATGTCATATTTTGTACTAAAACAGAATGAAAAATCAACAAGGAAAAAGTCATTTAAAACAGAAATCTGCTGATTTGGCAACATGTACAGGCCTTCTTGTTCTATAGCCCATACGGAGAAGACTGCTGCAAGACTCAGTCCTGTCATGACCTTCACTGGTCAAAGCATTCTCCATGTCCGTCTCCGCCCAGAGCCTGCAGCCCAGCAGTCCTGAGAACACGCCCTCTCACCTGTAGCTACCATCTGGGTGGTGCTGAGAACACGCCCTCTCACCTGTAAATACCATCTGGGTGGTGCTGAGAACATGCCCTCTCACCTGTAACTGCCATCTGGGTGGTGCTGAGAACACGCCCTCTCACCTGTAGCTACCATCTGGGTGGTGCTGAGAACACGCCCTCTCACCTGTAAATACCATCTGGGTGGTGCTGAGAACATGCCCTCTCACCTGTAACTGCCATCTGGGTGGTGCTGAGAACACGCCCTCTCACCTGTAAATACCATCTGGGTGGTGCTGAGAACACGCCCTCTCACCTGTAGCTACCATCTGGGTGGTGCTGAGAACACGCCCTCTCACCTGTAAATACCATCTGGGTGGTGCTGAGAACACGCCCTCTCACCTGTAACTGCCATCTGGGTGGTGCTGAGAACATGCCCTCTCACCTGTAGCTACCATCTGGGTGGTGCTGAGAACACGCCCTCTCACCTGTAAATACCATCTGGGTGGTGCTGAGAACACGCCCTCTCACCTGTAGCTACCATCTGGGTGGTGCTGAGAACACGCCCTCTCACCTGTAGCTACCATCTGGGTGGTGCTGAGAACACGCCCTCTCACCTGTAACTGCCATCTGGGTGGTGCTGAGAACATGCCCTCTCACCTGTAGCTACCATCTGGGTGGTGCTGAGAACACACCCTCTCACCTGTAACTACCATCTGGATGGTGCTGAGAACACGCCCTCTCACCTGTAACTGCCATCTGGGTGGTGCTGAGAATACGCCCTCTCACCTGTAAATACCATCTGGGTGGTGCTGAGAACACGCCCTCTCACCTGTAACTACCATCTGTCTGTTCGAGAACACGCCCTCTCACCTGTAACGACCATCTGGGTGGTGCTGAGAACACGCCCTCTCACCTGTAACTACCATCTGTCTGTTCGAGAACACGCCCTCTCACCTGTAACGACCATCTGTCTGTTCCACAACACTGACATTCAATCCACTTATTGTACAAGAGCCAAGATCTCCTAGGAATGAGAGGAATGGCGTTTCCATAGCAAAATCTTAACCAAGCTTCATGTGCCTGTTAAAAAGGTCATATTTAATTGTTGCAGCTTAAAGCAACTTCTTTACTCTACAACTCTTTAACCCATAAATCTGCCCAACCCTGTCCCCAAAAGAACTCATACATAGGAAATGATACACACACACAATGAGTTCTTGTAAAATTTCCTGGAGAAGAGTCGAGTGTCAAATTATTCTTAAAAAATTTACAAACTCAATTGTTTGTGAGCAATTACTGGACTGGTACAGTTATTGGACTGGTACAGTTATCGGACTGGTACAATTACAGGACTGGATCCATTCATAAGCAGGCATTCATGGTCTGGTGGTTAGGGAACTGGTCTTGTGACTGCAGGGTCATAGGTTCAATTCCCAGGCCTGAGGCCATGACTGAGGTACTCTTGAGCAAGGCACCTAACCCCAACTGCTCCCTGGGTGCTGGGATAGGGCTGCCCACTGCTCTGGGCATGTGTGTACCACAGCCCCCTAGTAATCACTATAGTGTGTTATCACTGCACAGATGGGTAAATGTAGAAGACACATTTTTATTTTGACTTAATAAATGTAAAAATGCAAAAGATCTAAAAAAAATCTCAAAAGTGCTCTTATATGAATAACAAGGTTATCAAACAAAACACAATATCTTAACCATTGACTGTAACAACATATAACAAATAGATAAATCATTACGTGGGAACTATTTTACAAAGTTGTGAAGATCAAAATAGTTCCACCTCTCTGTCCACAAGTATGTCCAAGACTTTACGTGAACGCATTCACCCTTAACTGAAGTCCAAAGAACGTTGTTGCGATTATGCACCACTAGATGGGGCTTTAACACAATTACTGCACGTTGCGTATATTTCTAACGTTTTTTCTAAAATGAAGCGTCAGAAATTCAATGTACATTCTAACACATTTCTGAGGTGAAACCATTATGAATGCTTGTTCCAGATGGCTGGAAAGCTGAATGTTCAGCAACCTGTAAAAAAATTGCATGTTTCATTTCTCAGCGGTTGATAGGTTTGCTGTTGCGTTGCCCGTAAATAGTTTTGTGTGTATAGAAAGATAACGTGTGTTCTGAGTGGTTTCGTGTCATGAACAAGAGAAGCTTGTGAGTGTGGGCGCGCAGAGGAAACGGACACGGCTTTGAACAACTGTCTGCTGCGCAACATGTATGAAACAGACCTGGGTGGGGTGAGGATTAGGGTGAGGGTCAAGATTAGGTTCAAGGTCAAGATTAGGGGCAGGGTGAAAATTAGGGTTAGGGTTCAGGTTAGGGTCAAGGTTATGGTTAGGGTTTAAGGTCTCCAAGGCCTGTAAGATTATCCATATCTGGAAATAGAGAGGAGATCAGAGGATCAGAGGAACAAAAACACCCAGCAAGAGATAAGGGGGCAGGGCACCCAAATATGCCTCTTCAGTACACAAGTCTTGACGTCCCAGAATAGCACTGTACACTGAGTACTTCTGGAAACTGCAAGAGACACACTGGAGTAGCAGGAAAGCAGATTTGTTTGGTTCGTATAGCCTACTCCTTCCCAAAAGATTATAGCACATCAAGAATGAATGGAAAGCCACAGCAATGACAGGCATTGTCATAATCACATGTTCACATGTCAGTGCGATTCCGAGTTGAACTTTCTCTTACGTGAGTGTATATAAATATCATATGGGAATGCCACGTGGATTTCATGGAAAACGTCACTGTATATGATAGTTCTCTTGGCCTGAGTTGATTTTACCACCTTAATACACAATTATTTGATTTGTATAAGTTATTCTGTTAAGTTATTCTGTTATTTAAAAGGTAACGTGTTAAGGGAAGTAAAATATCTTTAAAGGAAATAAAAATAAAAACAAAGCAGTTAGTTTATTAATCTGTACATTGCAGACCTTGCCTATTTGATACATGCTAGCACAATTCAAACACTGCCGTTTTGTTTAATAACCGGAATCTCGATGAGTAGCGTTAGCATTTAAGACAAGATAAATATCGTTTTTTTGTGCGCATTTATATACAGTATAACAGTATATATAGCCTAAATACCAAACATACAGAGTCACAGAGAAGGGGGCTGATTCCGTTGCCAGTCGGCTTATCCTGAAGCGTTCGCACTGTACGCGCACTCGAGAGCGAATGCGCGCGCCCGTAAAACAGAGAGAGAGAGTCTCCCAACATCACAGCTCAGTCGCTGTCGTAGCTTAGAAAGCGACCTAAAGTAGGGTAGTTAGGGTGCTATATTTGGATTTAGCAGCAATTTAGCAATCTATTTGGACCAACGTTTATATAGTCATTTGAACACAAAGAGTGCATTGAGGGGTTCGAAACCCTTACTACGCTCCTAAGCACTTTTTAGCGTGTCTTAGCGTGTCAATGTCGAACATATTTTCATGCAGTGATTGGAAACTGTCAGAGAAATACTGATCTTGATAATACAGACTTGGGACGAGATCATTCATCCGACAGCCATCCCCGAGTAAGTTGAGTTTCGTGATTACCATAGGCTACATTTTGTTAAATGTATAAATAAAGTGAAATAAGAAAGTTTTCTTTTCCTTTTTGTGATTTATGCACTTAATTCTGCACTTATTTTAATAACGAGCACGTATTGTACAACACTATTTCCGTATTTGTCCAGAAGATTTGTAGTAAAGATGAAAACACTGTAGTAAAGATAAATACCGTCTGAAAACACTTAATTGCATGAGTTACTTATACGCCAAGAGGGTGTTCGAGTAGTATATTTTGTCTAATTCAATAGATTACAACCATTATTATATTAAACCGTTATTGTATTAAACCGTTATTATATTAATGCAGTTTTTGCGCATTTATTTCGTTCACCTGCGCAGGTGAGTTCAGCCCAGCGACAGACCTCAGAGCCTTTAGTCTTACTGGTTTTGATCAGAGGTTTATGCAAGTTTATATTATAACAGGGAAAACAAGTTTATTGAATTGAATTAAACGTCTCTGGGAGCTCTTAACACTGTCGCTATAACATTGTTTTCTTCTTTACTTCTTTTTGGGCTTATTTGGCATATCAAACTTGTAAATATATACATAAATATGACATAAAACTCATCTGAGTTAGGTTTTTGTGATGGTGCGTCTAAGACTGTACTCATTTTCTCGTTTTTCCTTTTGTAACATTGAGGATGTGCGATATAGGAAACATTTCAATGTTCTGATTAAAGATAATATTGGTGCTATGAAATAAGATATATTTGCATGCCATGATGTCACTGATGTCATTGGCCATGGACCGTTTGATAGAACCAGCTCTACAGGTTTGGTGATTAAACGGAGCCAGGAAGTTTCACAATACTATGTTTAAAGAATGCTGCAGTGTTCAGGAGAATCAGGGCTGTTTGGTTCTGATGTGCCACCTGGCAAGTGACCCTTGAACTCTGAGACTTTGAGTGGCGTTTGTTTCTAAGGACTTGTGAGCCGTTACTTAGCCACACATTCACCCAGGGCAGTTTCTAAATTATGGGTGACATAGAATGTTAACTTAGCCCACGCTTGAGACGATGACAAATGCTTTGGCTTATCATTAACCGTCAGTAACAAAGTGGGAAATGAAACTCTGGGGACAGACATCTCCAGACATCTCTGTTTCTTGGTGCATGTCAGTATTGAGCACTTTGCAAAATGCGAACCTATAAAATGGTGCAGTATTGGAGGGTTTAGGCTTACCGACTTCTGGAGCACTATATTGGTGTGTTGGTGTGTGTCTGTGTACGTCAGTGTGTGTTTGTGTATGTCTGTGTCCATGTGTGTCCATGTATGTCCATGTGCGCATATCAGTTTGCATGTGTGTTTATACTGGCAAAAAAATCAGTTTCAGTCTGGTATGAATGACTGAAAAACATTAATCAGTGAAACTGCTTCCTACACGTAACCTGTTTAATGTCTAGTGTCTGGAAAACCTGTCCCATGCCCACATCTCATGCTCCTTAAACCGCAACTGAAATTGCGAATGAAAAGTGCCAATATTGTAAGGCATATGAATGATTTACAGAGTTCCTGGGAACAATTCCAAGTTTAGAAGTTTGCGTTCTCAGTCTCTGCCCTTGGACGAAGACCTTCAGCGTGTGTGTCCCCTCCCACACGCGCAACAGGGCCGGGTACAGCCGCAGAGCGAGTACAAACACGCTCTGCTTTAATGGTCGTGATAGAACTGTTGGGATTTTGCTGGCTTCCAGTCTGCCTCCTTGGGTGTGTTAGATGTTTCTGCTCCAAAGATATGAGACACAGTCACCTGCACCTTCTTCATAAAGCACACTCCCATTCCTACAAATGCTGCCTCTCCCTGTCTGTTCCACATCTCATCGTTTATCGCTCCCACGTTTTTGACTGTTTACGTTGCTGTTGTCATTATCGTTGTTATTTATTTATTTGTCTTGTGTGATGACAGGTGATCATAGGTGATCATCACAAGTGATCATAGCTGGAGTTTCCATCGCCTTGTCCTCGAGTCCTCCTCCTTCCATTGGTCATCCAGTGGTCCTCCAGTGGTTCTCCTGCGCCTGGCACCATGGCGACCCCCCCGGCCCCCGTGGCACAGGGCTGTGGTTCTGGCCTGAACCCCCTCTACTACAGACTGTGTGACGTGGGTGCGTTGTGGGGTGTGGTGGTGGAGGCGTTTGCCGCGGCGGGTGTGCTGGTTTGCTTCGTCCTGCTCATGGTGCTCCTGGCCAGCCTGCCCTTCGTGACCAGCAGGAAGCGTCGCAGCTCGGTGGGCGTTGACGTGGGCTTCCTCGTCTGCACCCTTGGCCTCTTCGGCCTCACCTTCGCCTTCATCGTGGGTCCGGACTTTGCCACGTGCGCCTCGCGCCGCTTCCTGTTCGGCGTGCTTTTCGCCGGCTGCTTTTCCTGCCTCCTGATGCAGGCGGTGAAGCTCAACGTCCTGGCGAGGCGAGACGCGGGACCCTCGGGATGGGTGCTGTGTCTGGGAGCCCTGGGCCTCTGGCTGGTAGAGGTGGTCATCAACACAGAGTGGATGATCATCACCATGGTGCGTTTTCCTGTTACCAACGGCTCGGCTGTCGTGACCGCGTCCTGCGCCATCGACAACAAGGACTTCGTTATGGCTCTGATCTACGTCATGAACCTTCTGCTGGCCGTCGTCGTGGCGCCCCTTCCTGTTCTGGCAGGAAAACACAAACGCTGGCGGAGGGACGGCATCTTCATCCTGCTTACGGGCCTCCTCTCCGTCGGCATCTGGGTGGCCTGGATCGTCATGTACACCTACGGGAACACCCAGTACGGCAGGCCCTTGTTGTGGGACGACGCCACCCTGGCCATAGCTCTGGTGGCCAATGCCTGGGTCTTCCTGCTGCTCTACACGGTGCCAGCAATCTGTCTGCTGACCGAGGAGGAGGAGACGGCTCTGAGCTTTGGCCAGGGCCTCCACACCAACCCTGGACTGGGCTATGAGACCATCCTGAAAGAGCAGAGCTCCCAAAGTGTATTCATGGAGAATAAGGCCTTCTCTATGGACGAGCCCAACACAGGTAAATAATCTTGTCTTTATCTTAAATATAGTTATTCTGAATATGAATGTGATGAGGCTTCAGTGCTCTCGTATCTTTACTGTAGGAAGATTAGATTAGATGTACTGCTGTCTCTCCCCCACCCCCACCCCGTCCACTATCCCAATTTAACTGTGTACTGACACATTGTTTCCATATACAATAGCAAATATTTTGTGGTTTATCCATTATATATGTTTAAATGGTTCTACAGATGATGGCCTATCCACAGCTCCACACAATCAGCTGGTCATGTCTGCATGCAAGTTTTTGTATTTGCTAAGTCATTGTGACTGAATATAAAAAGAGCTTTGAAGACACTGAAAGGACACTGTCCACATTCACGCACGCCCGTCTTAGCTAATGCAAGAGGTGGAAATAACCAGATCAAAGTGAACAAAGTGAAATGGACATGTCCCCATTAGTCAGTGAAGGACAGATTGTGTGCAGACCCAGCCCATCATAACATGAGTAAACATGACCACAATCTGCTCCAATCTGTTGCTACGAAAAAAAAAAGAAAAAAAAAAACTGACTCTGCTGTTTACACTAGCACATCTCCACGGAGACAGAGGTGTGGCAACAGTATCGTCTGAGTCAGGTATTTCACAGAGGAAGAAGACATTTCTCCTCGCACTGCTCCCAGCAATCATGCTTGTGTTGACCCTCGAGGACGGGAGGCATGGATGGGCTGTCCCAGCGGTAGTCACAGCTCGGTGTCGTGCCTTTGGAGCAGGTGTTGAAGGGTACACACAGCACTGTTTGCTTAGGAACAGTGATTTGTTACACATGCCATATGTCCCAGTGATCGTCTCAGCCTTCGGTGGCCATGGGAATGGGGCTTTCTCTCATCCTCAGCACTGCACAATGGCTTTACTCCACATGGATGAGACAGAACATGTGACTCATGCTTTTATATCAAATACTTATGTTTTTATTATTCTCTTCTGAATCATACTGACTTCTACGCCCACCCACCCATTTATTAGAAATGCCCCCTTAAGGTTCACCGTGTAGGTGTGCAGCTGGAGTCTACTGCCCTGGCAGGGTGTGGTCGCCATGTCCATATATCAGTGGTCAGCTTTGAACCCTGGACCACAGTGTGGGAGGTCACTCCCAGCGCTGACACTGACATGTATAAAAGCTCCAACACCACTGTGTCGGACACACTCATATTACTGTAATAATCAGTGTCACAGTGTTTCACTGCTGTGTCGAAGGGAACCCAACTCCAAGGCCTCCAGGGCTCCTGCAGTAATAACATAACCAGTGGTCAGTTGAATGAAGGGACACTGTTAAGTTGGGCATATCAACAGGTGGACTACACTGTTTAATCGAGACGCCTTTCCAAACACACCTAGGAGAGAAATGCGTTTAATGAAAAAATTATTTAATAACAAACACAAACACACATTAACATGTGGGTGCTGAATAGCATGTGCAACTGCAGACAAGTGTTCACGCGCTGCTCCCAAGCTACTTTGCTGCACTCGTTTCCTGAGATGAGAGAGGCCATAGAATAAAAGTGGAAGGCCAGTGTTCCCACTGACGACGAGAGTGAGGGGACGTTTAAATGGTCTTAGATCACAGAGAAGTATGATCAGGCCTCCAAAGCACTTGGTTGGAAGTGTTCTATGTCTGGGTTAGAAGTGTTCTCTGTCTGGGTTAGAAGTGTTCTGTCTGGGTTATAAGTGTTCTACAGTATGTCTGGGTTATAAGTGTTCTGTGTCTGGATTAGAAGTGTTCTGTGTCTGGATTAGAAGTGTTCTGTGTCTGGATTAGAAGTGTTCTGTGTCTGGGAAGGTCTCACATTGTCTTCATCCTTTTGTGTGTGTTGTTTTTGTTGTCAGGTAATAAGCCAGTGTCTCCGTATAGTGGCTACAATGGACAGATGCGTAGCTCAGTGTACCAGCCCACCGAGCTGGCCCTCATCACCAAGGGAGCGGTAAACGTAAGTGACCGCGCTGCTTCTGCTTTGCCTATGCAGACACTCCTTCAGGTAGAGGCGCGCAGCCCTTCGGCACTATTTGGCTACTTTACGGCTTAGTAGCTCTACAACAATGGCCATATGCAAAAGGCCTGGTGGTGAGCCAGCAGCGTTTGCTTGTGTAAATGTGTGTGTCTGGGAGGAAGGGCTCTGCCGTGTGCTGCCGGTTTCCTCCCTCATGCTCTCGCCTCCCGCTGCAGCCCGACGGCTCGTTCGACACGGTGATCCCACGAGCCACGCTTAGCCCATCGCACACCCAGAGCAGCTCGCCAACACAGCCGGACGAACCTGCCCTCGAACAGAAGCCCGCCACCAACGTACGCAGCCGCACCGCCGCTCCTCCGCCGTCCGCGCCATCCCTCTTGTCCTTTGCCATCATCACTGGAGCCTCCTTTCCATTCTGCTGGTGCTCAGGTCACCTCTAGGGGTTGCTGTTTTGCCCTTCTTGGCTTTAACCTAAAGCTTTATTCAGCTGATTACTGTTTCACGCCTATTTTGCACCATTTGAAAATCAAGCTCCTTGCTTGTCCTCTGGAGAACACGTCACTGCTCCCGAATTTTCTACATTCCAGAACATTCATCTCTCCTTTCTTCATGCTTCTCTCTTTCATCTACTCATATCCTGGAGACTCCTCTCCTTTCTTCATGCTTCTCTCTTTCATCTACTCATATCCTAGAGACTCCTCTTCTTTCTTCATGCTCCTCTCTTTCATCCTCTCATATCCTGGAGACTCCTCTTCCGCGTTTCCTTGACGCCTGCCTTCAGCTGCCCTTACTGCATCGCCTGAGGGGTATCCTTCACTCTTTATTGCTTGCTCACTCTCTGCCTTGTCATTCACTCCCACAAGATCAGGTTCCGTTCCCAGAATGCACTTGCTTCATAGTCTTCTTTCTACATTTTTGTTGCTCTTGACAGCTGATACAGGGCCAGTTCTATGTGTGCTTAGGTAAGTGAAAGTCATGCACTGAGGCAGGAAAAATTTGATCCCGAGTCAGGTGGAAAAGGGCAGCTCAGTGCACACAGTTCGTAGGGGCTGTCTTGCAGGATTCTTTTTTTTGTTGCATGTTTAACTAAATGTTTATGCTCAGGTTCAACATTTGAGTTATACAGGAGATCAGGTCATGTGCATGTAGGCTCAGGACAAAAACCAATCGAAGCAGGAAGCAAGTGAAGTGTGATGAATAGAAGCTGTTGGGCACAGAAGCTCAGAGGTGACCTCCGGTCCAGGAAGCCTGTAGCATGAAGCAGTCCAGTCTCCTTCCACCAGATTATTATCAAGCTCTTCAGTATCTGAGCTAGAGGAAGGTGGGTTAGGACCAACACTGCTTTCCGCGCTGTGGCCCAGTCTGACATCTGATCACGTAACAGAATGTATGACTCAGTTTGCCCTGTGCCTCGAGCATCAGTGCCTCTCTAGGGGTGTTATCTATTACCAAAGGAAACCTCGACAGAATTCTATGGAACTGTAAGGCTGGTTTCCAGCGCATAACTGCATATGTTTGTAACTGTCGCCTCTCCGTTTCTGTTTAGGGAAACCTTTTGCACTGGAAAACACAGTGGTGAGGCTGGCCACGGTCTCCTGCTCCAAACTCCTTTGTTTTTAATTTTTCTCAAGAATCTTAAATGATGGGTCCATCTTGCTGTTTGCCCATACGTAATTGTGAAGTTGGTGCGGTTCTGCCCATTTCAGAGACACTGTGCTGGATCTCCTTCACGACCCACAACGTCACTGAACTTGAAAACCGTCACAGGAAATCAGACAAAACTGGACTTTGCAGTTGAACAAAGGGTGTAGAAGTTTTACATGCAATACCAGATGTTTTGGCACACTGATCCAATGCATTTCCATAAACCCAGGAGAACGGATGGACAAGCGTAAGGAGCTCTGATGCAGTATAATGTGTTTCAGTTAACCGGCTTTCAGATGCCACATCTGACATCATTAAGATGACGGTTGCCTCCTATTGTACATTTCTGCCCTAAACCTCGATATTTAGGAATAATGAGAGTACTATGTATGCACTAGCCTTAATTTAAGATAGCTCACAGCAGCCATAACTTCTGTACAGAAGTCACCAGTAGTCACCACTACTATATAACTGAGAGTGCCTACAGATAATTATGTTTCGTGGCTTTCTGTCATTGCAGAGTTAAAGTGTGTTCAGTATTGCAGTGCATTTACAGATCTGAGCACCTTTCTCAAAGCACATCTGGCACAATTAGTATGACTGTATGCTCGTGTCTTTGAGTTTCATTTGTTGAACTGGCTTGAGTATGTACATTCACGAAATAAACATATCTGAAATGTAGGATGGGTTGTTTTCATTTGTTGTTTGCTGTGCAGAAGGTCGCTGTGGGGTGTGTGTGTGTGTGTGTGTGTGAACCTGTCGTAAAAGCAACTTGAAGATAAAATGGCAAAGTGGATCGCATCACTGGAAACCACATCAGCTCCAGCTTAAGGTATTTATCTGACAGTAGATAAGACTCCCTGTCCCACCATGGGCTCAGATACATCCATAAAAGCCAGTAGGTTCCAGCAGAATGGTTATTTAGGGCCAACCATTACATCACAACCAATTCTGGAGTCATAGGTTAAGGTGTTTTATGTTTGGTTGTAGGTCTGTAATAAATAAAAATGACAGGGGTAGCTAAATGTTTTTCAGTTTCTGCTCAAGGTTATTTAAGAGTATTCTCCAGTGTTACAAAGAGGCATAATATAGGTAAGACGTAAGCTTCCACATCATTATTTTTCATGGTATTGAAAGTTATTTAGAGAAAAAAAATGGTATAACATGTAATCAAACTGAGCTTACGTGATGTGTGTGTGTGCCTCTTTCAGCAGGGGATAGCAGGACATTTCTTTTTTTATTATGATCTCTATGTAAGTTGAAATGGTTTTGCATGCCGTTTTGCACTGGCATCATATCCAGTGCTGATGAGAGATAGGCCCCATGTCATTTAACTCTCGTTAACCAGTTACTGTCTTGTTAAAAAGCACATTAAAGTGTAACAAATACAAATAACAACAAGGCTGATGATAGAGAAGAGAAAGTGGAACTCAAGATGAATTATGTTGCCTCGGAGGCGGGATGCCAGATCATTTTGAGGTTATGGGAGCTACTAAGACAGAAGAGAAGCAAAAGCCCTGAGCTGACCGACCCTCCAGGAACCCCCACACAAGCTGCCTGTAACCCCCACATAAGCTGCCTGTAACCCCCACATAAGCTGCCTGTAACCCCCACACAAGCTGCCTGTAACCCCCACATAAGCTGCCTGTAACCCCCCCATAAACTGCCTGTAACCCCCACATAAGCTGCCTTTAAAAGATTTTTAATGATTTTAATTTTTTAAAAGATCCTGAAAAGATGTGGGAGAGAAATCGGAGATGATTAAATCTCTTCTATATAATCCTCTTCACACTGCCCCCAAGCATCCATACACACACACACACATACGCACACACACAGCTGTTTACCTCCTCCTGTTTGTCTTTAACCACATGCCTCAGGTTTCACCCTTCTGTCATGGAAGAAGCCATTCTTGATCGACTCGTGATAGTGGGCAGTCCAACTGTGAGCTGGGCTCATCTGGCCAAACTGGGAAGCTGTAACACAATACACCCCACGCGTAGCCCTGACACACGCTGCAGAAATGAGAGTTTTGTTTAGACGGAAACGCAAAACCCTTCATTTGGAATACAGGGCCCTGTTTTTAGACTACGTCGATAAAGGTGAAGTTGAAAAAGAGCATAGGTGCAGTAAGCCAAACCAATGGAACTGGATTTTCGGAAGTCGGAAAGGTGGTGTCGTTAAAGTAATATTGATCCTGTTTACGTCCCACTCATAGCAGAGTGATGATGCGATGTATCGCGTTCTCCGCTCTGACCAGACGCAGCCTCACTGTCGGACCACCAGTCACCTTTTAAAGTACGTCTGGACTCTGCTCTATCCTTAGAGTCCTATTCTTAGGTCTGTGGGAAGGAAGGTAATAAACACTTGGGCTATTCTTATAGAGATTTATTACGGCAGAGCGTGACATTTTGTTGGCTAGCTAAACTACATAAAGGAATATTTCAGTCCAAAGAAACAACAGATGATGCACATATGAGTGTTCTGCTCTGTAATAATTACAGCTGTATTTAATGATCATTGGTCAGTGTATAATCTACGGCAGATAAGAGAATGCTCTGAAATCACCATGTTATTATTATGAGTATTACCAAAATTACCAGCAGAGATGGGTGGAGCAAATCTGCAAAGCTGAATGCCTAGTGCCCTTCCTGGAGAGACCAGGAGAGACCTGGAGAGACCAGGAGAGACGTGCAGACCTGAGACATCCTGAACAGACTTCACTTCACTTTAGGCAGTGACCTCTCAGCAACTGCAAAAAACACTCTCAGCCAAGAAAACGAAAGGAATATGAGAGTGATGCAGTGTGTGTAAGTGTGTGTATACAGTATATACTGTATGCCTGTGTGTGTGTGTGTGTGTGTGTGTGTGTGTGTGTGTGTGTGTGTGTGTGTGTGTGTGTGGTGCCAAAGTTTTCCTAAAGATACAGGCTGTTTTTCACAGCTGGTCTTCCACCAGCTGTGCTTCTGAGATTTTATGAGATGAAACCAGTTTATAGTGTATTAAATCAATAGATGTTTAAAATCTAAAATTCATGTTCTAATGTTCCAAGAGTGTAGATCAATTCAGCTTTCCTTAAATCTTTAATTACAGTACTCTAAGCAACCTAGAATCTTATTCAGATATATGACGTACTTGCAAAAATTCCCTATAATAGGGAGCATGGTGAGAAGCCAGTAATTATAGGCTAAATCTGGGAATAGAAGGTCATTTTACAGACAAATCTAGATGACCTGTTTTTATTTTCTCATTATTTTTGTAATCTTTTGTAGGGAATTTTTCGTCATTGTCCTTAAAGCAAATCCATTATGAAAAATCTTCTTGGCAATACACAATCTTCATTTGAATTGAAAGGAACCATCTCATTCATGTGCCTTGATGCCTTTCAGTTTACAAATGAGTGAAGCGATTGGAATGTCATTTAGACTGTAAGCAACCTGTAGCCCCATCACTGTAATACTTTTGCAATGACAACATGCTATTTAGTATCACAAATAAATGATCGAAACTGAGGACATAGCAACCCTTCTGCAGCAGGACTGGCTGGGCTTGTGGCTAGAGACTGTGGTAAGCACACACTCAATTTGATATCTTCAGTCATGTAATGTTGATGGAGAGTCTTTGTTGCTTGAATCACTAAATCTGTCCATGTTACAGTCATAGCTTTAGAAGTGTATCATGTGTCATTGATGTTTTTTTTTAACATTACTTCATAGCTTTCTGTTGAACTCAAAATGAACCCATGTCTCTTGTTTACAAACACATTTACATCATTAGGGCAGTCATTACCTCAGAACACACACATTCACACACACACACACACAAAGACTACACTGTTTTGCACCCGGCAGTGCAGACAGGATTAGTCAGTTATATGTGTACTGTGTTTGACCATGCCCATTTATTGATATCTTTTTTGCATTTTAATCTCCATATTCTCTTCTGGAGGTTTAGCTGGATAAACAAAATAATTTGATGATGAAAAGCCAACCTTAAGATTCACAGTTTACCCCAGGTGCATGTAATCCCACAACAGTGGAAGGGGGGACTGCTGTCACACGTCACTACAACTGCGAGTGTACAGAACAGAAACACACAAACACTGTACACTCTGTCGGGAGGTGTCATTGACAGCGCAGCATGTGTAGATCTGTGTTTAATGTAAACACATAGATATGTTTATTGTTTATATGGTAGTGACTATTTTGGTGACTTTTCACTTTCCCACTTAAATAACCTAAAAAAAAAAGAAGAAGAATGCAAAACGCTGCTACTGAAGTTTGGACTGCAGCACGTAAACCATGTCAGCCATATTTGTTTGTCGGCAGCACAGAGGAGATATTTCCATAACTCACATTGTGAATGTGGCTGGAGAACTGGAGCCTGTCTGACGCTGCTTACAGAGACAACTTACACCTCAGCACCAAGCAGCCAACAACCTTCTGGCCTTAATGTAACCAAGGTTAATGTCAGAGGTGTGTTGACCACTAGGCTTTGGGTTAGCATTAGGCTTAGGGTTAGGGTCAGGTTAGGGTTAGGGTTAGGATTAGGATCAAGGAGCATTGTTTACCTTTTGGGGCAGTGTCAGACACAATGTGCATGAATTAAATTACTGAACCCCACACTTCTGCCTTTCTCTATATATTGGTGTGATCATAGATGATTGGATAAGTGCTGAATCTGTCTTGACACCTAATACAGATAATCCCCTTTGACATATTGCTGGAACATATAGTGAAGGCAATATTGTTTTATTTATCAAACAAACCTGCATGCTTAATAGATTCTTACTTGAACTCATTGATGATTCAGTAACTGATGTGTTTTCTCCCCTGTGCGCTGCTGTTCAAACATGCATGTGCGCAGGCGGCACTGTTTCCTGTTGATATACTGCACCTTTGCATCTCCGAAAGCCTTTGAATATGCTGTTTCAAGCTGGTTTGCACTGGGAGTGCCTCTGTTCCCATTAGCGCTCACCTGCACCCCTTCCCTTGCTCTTAATTGGCGTGTTTGCATGACTCCTGGGCCGTGTTTGCCTGGTTGCCCACGCCCTTTCCCAGTGGGAATGCTTTGTGTTGTACCTAGCGATTTATCATTACATGCAACTTTCTCACATCACAGGAAACTGTGGAGCAATTACTGCACTGCACACGTCGGACTTACACGTCATATGTCTGTAAGGGTAATGAGGAAAATTAATATTAATTCAAATGAATACATTTATTTCACTTTAAAGATGAGAAATTCTATTATTATTTTATTATTAACGATGTTTATTTTTGTGCAGGATTGATTGGATTAGTGAAGTGTCCTCTTCGTCCTTCTCACATTCTCCTGCGGGACTGCGGGACTGCGGGATGGCTCCACTTGTCACAGAGGTGTCATTCTGGGGCTGCCTGCCTGGCTAGGGGAGAGGGGAACAGTGAGCTCTTTGTGCAGCACACACAAAGCTGGACCTGTATGAAGCCAGGTTTGCGTTCCACTGTGGGGACCTCCAGGAGGCAGGCCAAGAGCATGAGGCCCGGTCCGCGCTCACCTGTTCAGCTACCGACCCGCCTCCCAGCCATCCAGAACCTTCCTGCCCAGGGGCGAGTCATTTGTGGGCCGAAACTGCCAACAAAGGTGCCACAGATATAAACGACGTGGTGCAAAATGGAGCGTGAGCACGATCGTGGTGAATTCCTTAAACGTTCAGAGAGACAGGTGACAGAGAGACAGGTGACAGTGTTCCAGGTTCCTGTTGACTGAGCTGAGGAAGGCCTCGCTCCATCAAACCTAACAAACTGTGCTTATAGGCCCAGAGAGAGGGAAAAGCTTGAAATCTAAGCCATCCTTTACTCCCTGATAGGAAAAATATGTATTTACAGTTATTTAGAAGCAGGTTTGCTCATTATTTGCACCAGAATGACTACTTCCATTTCTCTTTTTCCTGATATGTGTAATGTGGAATCATTCGAGAGACGCTACCTTCATGAGGCCTGATTCGGTGAGTGTTTAATATGGGTAGATCGTGATTCGGTTAAACGTGGCAGTGTGTTTGTTCGGCCTAAGCATGTGTAATCTTGTTTGAGCTGTCGGGAGTGTGACTGTGCTCGACACTTTCAGCCGTGTGTGGGAGTATTAGAGAAGAAAGGTCAGGAATGCGCAGACCTTGTCAAACAGCAGACCAGCCAAAGAGCATTCCCATTGATGATTGGGATTAACGTTCGTAACGACTCTCATTCCCATCAGTCTCATTTAGACATGGATAGAATGGGATGCTTAGGTTTCTGCAATCCCATCGGTCTAATTTAGACCCGAAGTCCTTGTTTTCACATCGGCCTTAATTTAAACTCACCGGTCCATTTCATGACCAGTCAGTCTGCCCCTTGGCCCGCTGGGAAATACCTGTCTGAGGTAAGCTGAGGATGGTTTCCAAGGCAACAGCTGGTAAGAGAAACCAAATCCAGAAGAGGCCAACAGACTTCAGAAACTTCTGTGTGTGTGCGTGTATGTGTAGGTGTGCGTGTGTGCGCATGTGTGTGTAGGTGTGTATGTGTGTGCACGCATTTGTGTGTGTAGGTGTGTATGTGTGTACATGTATGCATGCATGTGTACATGTATCTTCACCAGAGTTTCAGGGCCTTGTTTGTGTGTAATCAGTAAACATGCAGGTCAGGCAAAGTTACTGATTCACATGAACATTACAATCCTCAAAGGGCTCCAATGTGTCGAGAATGAAATATTATTCTGTTAAATTAGAGGGTTTTGCTGCAAAGATTACTCCTTCTTTAAATAACTAAAACATAACATTTTGAATGTACCATATCTAAAACTTTGCACAAGATCATTTAAAAGAAGTAATAACACTATCCTGCCAAGTGCTCAGTTAGAGCTGAACGGGATCCGTTACGGAATTACAGACGCTGGTCTAGAATGGTCTAGTGCAATAAAGTCAATCTAAAAACAGAAAGTATTGGACCACAAGGAATTTGGTATTTAAATGCACCCTTCCCTCAAAAATAAAAGAATTCCACACAGATCAAACATTCCACCTCAGTGACAATACAGAACCCTCTTAAGCACAACTGTGTACATTTGATCTGAGTTGTGGGTCTACTTAAAACTCACCATTTTAGCAGAATAAAAACTGCAGTACTGCACAGGGCGACACCTGGTCATGAGAGATCTCCACATACCATGTGTTTATAGGGAGACATGGCAACATACACACCCAGCACACTGATAGCAGCTGCAGATATTTACCTGGCTGCTTCTCTTCAGATATCAGTATCAGCCCTGCACAAAGGCAGCACATTCTGGCCACAGTGTCCCTGGACACAGGTTGGGAATCCAGGCCCCACTATTCATTTAAAGATAACAGCAACATATTCATTGACCAGAAACCTGTTTGCTCTAATGCGTGTGATGAATAACTCTGACATCACAGTATGTTTCTTGGGTAAACACGGGCAAGGTTTTATAGGGATGGAAAACTGTGTGTGCGTGTGTGTGTGTGTGTGTGTGTGTTAGAAAATAACCACCATCTCAGAGCCAAAGCCTATTTTTGGAGAGCATCAAAACATTTCAGTTTAAAACTTCCCTGGCATGTATTTTCAAGCCATGATAATACATGTAAATGATGCTAGAGTGATTTTTATGCTCAGACCATTTGAAATATAAGGCTGGATTATTTGACATACGAGAACATCTGCCCTTGTATTTCAATCAGTCACTGTATTTTAGGCTGGCCATTGTTATCCCCGCCATAGTTGAAGGAGATCAAGGGTACATGCTGCCTGGGTCCGTTTTTAGGTCTGTCATACGCCAGCCGTCACCAGGTCAAGAATCCAGTCACACCACCACCCATCAAACTTCAGAGCTACTTCCTTGTCCACAATCACAAGTGTATTAATCATTGCATCCGTTACACCTCCACCCTTCTCCACCACTCCCCACTGCTCCTCTTCTGTTACACCTCCACCCTTCTCCACCACTCCCCACTGCTCCTCTTCTGTTTAACCCCCACCCTTCTCCACCACTCCCCACTGCTCCTCTTCTGTTACACCTCCACCCTTCTCCACCGCGTCCCATAAGTGGCATGCTACTGAACTGCTCATACACTTCCCTACGCGTTGGTTTATTTTTAATAACTCCTGCCGTTACGTTGTTGTCTCCATCGCTCGTGTCCTGCTCCTGTGTTCAGTGATGTCACGGGTCTATCGCTTCATGAAAGGTGATAGACAAGTAAAACAGACTTGGCGTGTGTTGAGGGTATGGTGGCAGGGCTACAGTTGTGCTGGTGCAGCCTCGCAGCCAGATGTTTAGATGGTTTAGGCTGTGCAGGTGCCATGGCCTTGCGGAGCAGCTCGACACAAGGGCAGATTACAGGCGTCAGCGTGACCAGCCGGGAGCTGCTTGGAGGTCCCTGGGGACGTACCGTGTCGTTTCTATGGACATGCTTCTTGGGCATACACCGCCCGTGGGAGCTCCTGGCTTCCATTCTCCCACAGGCACACACACACACATTGGCAAGCTTCACTCAGAGCTTTGAGGGGTTAAAGGCTGGGGCAGACACACCATTACAAAGGCATGCCACATCACTGAGTCTGTATTCTTATTAAAGAACACAGCATGGTGGTGTTCTCACTCCCCTGCTATACACCGAACTGCTCTCTGAATCCGCAACTGTGTTCAGATTGGTTTCAGGATTGACCGGAATCTGGTTAAGTGGCTTTCAAGGAGGCAAATAAGGAATGTTAAAAAGACGGTTATACTAGTGACTAACGTAGCTATAGTGTTTCAGGTTATCCTATCTCCATATTGTTAGCATTTGTTCAGAATTTGTATCTGTATAAACACCTCAGACTTGTCATGTACTTGAGGCCTGCATATGTATTCAGAATGCTGCTGTTTTCAAAGCATACTCTGGTCACCCACGGAATGCCACTAGTTAAAAGTAGAACTTTAATGGTTGCAGTGTTGACACAACAAAAGTCCTCCTGTTGCAGCTCTGGGGCTCGGGCAACAACACGTAAAGAAACATACCTTTGGTGAAACTGATTATATAAAATATATATGTAATGATTTATACCAGGCCAAAAGAATTTACTTCCGCCACACCTGGCTCTCATATTTAGGTATTAAGGATGACCTTGATTAACTGGTTTATATGTGTTAGAATAAGGTTAAACCTCACTTGTCCAGGACTTGATCTGCTTGTAGGCAAGTACTTTGATGAAAGTCTGTCCGGTTTGGATTTCTTAGTGTATTTTTTTATTCTCCTTGCATTATTTTAGAAATGTCAGTGAAATCCTGATACTGTCTTCATTCCACTGTTACAAGTAGATTTTAAGTAATTATTCACCAGTGCAGTGTACAGGTGTTACATCGGAATCTGACCATCGAATTCTGTGACCGCAACCCGGCGTTTACATATACAACTCATCAATGTTGCAGTTCAGATTACTCCATGCTAAAGTTTGTAATCGCTGGTTATCATAGCTTCCTATGGGGAAAGAGGCAACGTCGGTCAGTCGTACTAACAGTAAAAAGTACAAAAATTAAGTTAACGTTTTAGCCAAAAAGGTTTAGAATAAACGTTTTTATTTGTATTCTTTCAACGTTACGTAATATTACATTTAAACTTCAGAAACGTTTATTTGTGTATGCATGCATGAAGAACATGTCGTTTAGGGTTAATCTTTTACAATATGCTTACATTAATGTCCTTCTAAACTACAATAAATGATTGAGTACATGTGTGCAGTTATCAGAATATGTGTGAGCAATACCGTATTACTCAAAAACACACATGCAGAAAATGTGAACAGAATTCGGTGGTCAGAGATTTCGGTGTAACACCGACATAAGAGAGTACGCTGGTATACGCATGGTAACTGGATGACAAGCAACTGGATCCAGACACTTACGGACATCTACAGTGAATACTTGGTATCGCAGCACAAACCACGTGCTCACCAGAGATCCAACCCTTCGAGTTCCTTCTAAAATTTCAATTGGTTCAACGAATTTGCTCTCTATATTCTGATTAGTCACCCGGAGGAAAAACATACGTCCGTCACTGCAGAGGTCATAGTTGACAACAATGGATGCCCCCTGTTAAAAACAAGTCAGCTCTCTGGGATTGAAATAAAAACCTTTCGTACAGCAGCGCTGAATATTAGAATAATTACAGGTCGTCATGACTGCATGATTTTTTTTTTGCTTCTACTCCGCTTATAGGATGTCTGTTAAAAATATTTCATGTTTGCTAAAGGTGTGTATCTTAAAACGCCGGACCTTTATTTTATTGTATGAAATCTCAGGAAATACGTTCATGTTGTACACACATATAATCGACGATCTGTCTTCTGCGGCTCTGGTTCTGAAGTCGTATCCTTATAGCTATATATACGTTAGCAAGCTTTGTAGCCGCCATTTAAATAGGTTCTGACAACATCAACAAATTAGCTCTATTAATTCAAGCTACTTGAGTAAGCTGCTTAGGACATATAGACGTGCACGTGACGTGCACATGTAGACTTGTATACTTGTTTGCCCACAAGCAGCTAACATAACTATATGTGTTTCGTTTATCCACAGCTGTACATTTTCCCCCTGGCGCCTACTGCACCTGTAACTAAGAAGTGCTTGATCAGTACTACGCTGTCTCAGAACAGACCGATATACTGTGTTACTCGGCACTTGCATTGCCGAAGCCAAGATGAATCTGATCCGCCAACCCTAAGCCAGTCAGCAGCGTCAGCAAGTTCACGCGCAGGCGATATTGCACAGTGTGGACAGAGAATTTCCGAACTTGTAGACCTGGGTCCCCCGGCCCCTCCCACGTGCTGTTGCATGAGCGGGTGCCATAACTGCGTGTGGCTTGAGTATGCTGAACAGCTGCTAAAATACTACAGTGATGGTGGCGAAAAAGCCCTGGCTGCTATGGAAGAGAATGTTCAAGATGAGAACCTCAAGACTTACCTCAGAATGGAAATTAGACTCCTCAAGGGCCAGTGATCTTATTATGTTTTATTTCATGCAAGATGGGTGCCACAGATAAAAAAGGTTTTTGTGTAGTATATTGCAACCTTCTGAAAATTTTTATTTATTTATTGTAATCCCTAATGTATCGGCAGTAAGGAGCATCTTAATATGCATAGGATTGTATTACTTTGAACGTGTGAGTGTGTTGCCCGTGAGAAGTTTGTGTGCAGATATGTGTTGGAGGATTCTTTTAGCTCATAGGACCAGAGTTCTAACAAGAAAGAACTGTGATAAAGCACACTGTGAAGCTTTGTCTCAAGGTTTTATCATTTCTGCAACAAAATGATCCAGTTCTTCTAGAAACCTTCATTCTCAGGCATGCAGAGATGATGAATAGTCTCAGGTTGAAGATTCTGCTAATGTGGTTTTTCTCTTACATTCATGGTCAAGCATTTGTGGTATTTCTGTTTAATACCCAATAGGTCAACATAGTGAGTAAACTTATTGATTTTGTACACTGACGAAAATGAATGAATTGGCATATTGATTCAAGGTAATATTTTTAAATTCTGCATTCTTCAAACTCAGACAGATACTGAGTCTCCTACATATGAGTGGAATTGGAACAGCAGTCAGTCACACCTTTGATAAGACACCCTTCCATTCTGCAGGGTCATTCTCTGTCTGGGGCTGATGTAAGTGAATGTACACTGTTTTTTCCTTCATGAGTAATTATATACGTGTACTTTGGTGGAAATGTTTTCGATCTGAAACAATATTACAAACAAGAACAACTCTGTACTCAGATTAGGGAAGAGCGAGGTCAAACTTTATTGAGGAATTCCACCCACTCTCAGTTGCACACACCACACAAGCGTCTGCTAGAGAGAGACCGGAGCTCTCTTCACACAGACGTCTAATACCACTTCAGACTTTCAGTTTCTTCTCTGATCTTCCTGTCTGCTGACTGCCACCTGTGCTTCTTTCTGAGAAGATGCATCTAATCCTCACTGTCTTCTTACCTGTTCTTTCTGTGGTCTTTTCACACCTCTTTGTACACCCTGTTCTTTTACTCTTGCTTCAGTTAACGTTTATTTCCTTAAGAGATTATTTTTTTAAGAGATTTTTTTGCAAGAACAAACATTCTTTCACTTCTCCAATCACAAATAGAATTATTTTCCATCACGCAGCAACATTTTTTTTTACCTTTTGACCTTGGTTACTTATGTTTAGCACAAGCAGATCACATTCCCATGCTAAGCCGATTATATTCATATGTTAGTACACAGTTTGTTAAATTTATTAAAGGTGTTTTATAACTATTCAGTACTACATGCATTATACCACAAACATATTTTTATTTTTTATTCATTTTGAGGCATAAACAGGCTTGCCCATATTTTAAAATTTGCATTTTTACCTGTTAACTACATAGTCATTTTAGCTTTAAAACCAAAATGTGAACAGCAGAATCCATGTGGTCTGAATGTATGGTCTGATAAGCTTCACAGGTTCGACAAAAGGGGCATCTGCCAACAGTTTTTTCAAACATTTTTTTCTCAAGCATTTTTTCTTGGAAACATCCAATATAAGTATTGATATATAATTATTTATATATAATTATTTATATCTATTTATACTGTGATGTACATGCATGGATTGTTTTGTTGTGGATTGTTTTCTCACTTGGGGATGTAAACTACATATAAGAAAGAGCCTCATTCTGTCAAAGGAGGTACAGAGTTTGAAATCTAAATTTTATTTAGACAAACTGAAATAAAATGTGTCAACATCGTATCAAAGGATTACATGGAACAAACCCCACCCCACCCCATCATTTGGTTTTATTATTATTTTATCGTACATTTGGAAAGTAAGATGTTTATTCTATTTAAGAATAAGCATTTCTAATAATTTGTGTTCTGTTTAAAGATTGAAACTGTTAAAACTGTTAATCTGTTAAACCTCTGGAATTTCAGCTATTTCAGTAAAAAGGTAAACTTCATATAAGCTGTTATTTTGTTTATCTAGTGTATGTTCTATCATCTTTCACTGATTCCTTAATTAAATATATCCTGGCACAGTGCATACCCTTAAATAATCTTTAATTACTAATTAAAGTGAATATTTATTTTACAAGTGAGTATTTGACAATAGGGTCTCACTGAATATCTCACAACAGCCCTCTCGGTTACCTAGCAGCACAGAATGTTTTCAAGATGGCTGTTTGTGGTGTGCATGGTTTCCTTGGTTACAGTGCCACTGATTCCTGTAGCCTTAGTCAGCATCAGTAGGCGGGGCTGTGATCCAGTAGGCGGGGCTGTGATCCAGCAACCTGCCTGCATGAGTCTGTGCCCTCTGGTTAATGACGTAATATGAGGATGTACAACCACAACACGTATGTGCGATAAGATAAGAGGGAAATTATGTTGTCACTGTGACTTCTTTTAGAGGCATATTGACCTTTTTACTTACTACATATCAACATAATAATAAACAGGTACTTACAGAGCTGAATAAAGAGTATTGCTCTGTGGCCTAGAGGTCAGCACTCATGAATATTCAGAATAAAGAGTATTGCTCTGTGGCCTGGAGGTCAGCACTCATGAATATTCAGAATAAAGAGTATTGCTCTCTGGCCTGGAGGTCAGCACTCATGAATATTTAGAATAAAGAGTACAGCTCTGTGGCCTGGAGGTCAGCACTCATGAATATTTAGAATAAAGAGTACAGCTCTGTGGCCTGGAGGTCAGCACTCATGAATATTCAGAATAAAGAGTATTGCTCTGTGGCCTGGAGGTCAGCACTCATGAACATTCAGAATAAAGAGTATTGCTCTGTGGCCTGGAGGTCAGCACTCATGAATATTCTCATGTATATATTCTGTGCTGCTGGGGAGTCTCCAGGCTTCTGCTGCCTTCACTCAAGAGTCACACTGGAAAAGTCTTAGCAGTGCTGTCATCAACCCAGTAAGAGGAGCTTGGCGAACTTTAATCATCATTATAAAGCTTTCAAAATGATGCAGATCATTTAAAATGCGATATTTTATCACCATTTTTTCTGTATATAGAAATTCATTGTTTTGCCATATGCACAGATACAGTTCTGTGAATCGGGCAATTGCACAATCTGGTTCAGTAGCACAGTGTTAGGATACTGTTTAAAATTCCAGGAATATGCCTGATATGTGTATGAGAGTGTAAATGAATATTTCATATCTTTCATAGAGGTCTTTCATAGAGGTCACTGAAGAAGCAGTGAATGATGGATCAAAAATGTGATACAATTCTATGTAATTATATAATACAATACTGTTCCTTCATATAGTTGAAGGTGTTTATTATTAGAAAACACGTATGTTATAAGGGTATAAAGGTATAGATCTAGTTAAAGAGTGTTGTTTTCAGATTGACATGGACATATGTCTGACATCAGTCAACAACAGGCCATTTGATTAGGAGTGTATGGATACAGATAAAGTTATGAAGCAAAATAATCCTGACCTTTAGCTCATCACATGTACGCAGTGGAATAATCTGCAGCCTTGGAGCAGGAGATGTTATTGTGCTGGTCTGTTATACAACCAGCCAGTGTATGTGTTTGCATGTGTGTGTGTGTGTTTGTATTTAGGAGACATGCACTCCCACACATGTGTTTTACATGCTAATGCCAGCAACATAATCCAAGCACTGAACATGGCACAGTGTTTGGATTACTGCTGTCTGGATTGAACTCAATCTTGCAAAGTGCTCAGTACCAAAGAATATGTGGCTGTTTGTGCAGAGTAAGAGTGCAGGGCAGAACAGACGGGCTCTGCGGCATAAACACTTCCCAGAACACACAGGGTAACTCATCCGTGAGAATCACCACAGAGCATAAGAGCTGGATGTTTCTGGATGTCACTTAATCTGATAAATTATGTGCTTATCCTAGCAATACAAGACAAATCTCAAACAGAAGTATTATATAAAAGATTTTACTTATCATAATCTTGTTTCCTTTATCTCTTTAGTTAGTGCAGGTAAGCAGTTAAATACATTTAGAGTATAATTTGTTACTCTGTATTCTATTAATTGAGTCATTAATATATATATATATATATATATATATATATATATATATATATATATATATATATATATATATATATATATATTATATATAAGGTATAGTCCTATAGCTCCATGCTTCCTTATTCTAAAATATTTAAAATGTGTTGCAGCATTTTCACATTTGAGTTTGTATTTCCTGAATTAGCTCATTAATAAATGCCTGGCAAAGCCCATAATAATGGCATCAGATGGAGAGTAGCCTACATGGTCACTGGATATACAAATGCCTTACACGTCAACACTGATGTGCTGTAGCCAGCAAACATAAAATCCTTAACTGTACAAAACAGGAAAACTACACACAAGCCCGCAGACACAGAAAGACACACACATACACAGTGTACTGCTCACCACACTGATATGGGATCAGTGGTGGTAAGTGTCCCTCGCGTCATCAGATGCTGGATCAGAGGGTTTAAAGGCTTGTAAGTCCCATTGCAACCCCCAGAGATAGCCCAGCACCCCTCATCCATGCAGTGACACAGACAGAACACGTTCAGTCATCCCTCATTCAATCACTCCCCGGATGAACCACTGCAGTGGTGAGTAGAATTATAGAATTCTATGTAATACGACCCAGTAAGTAGAATTCTAGAGTTATGGGTGTAGAGGTTCCATGTGACAGGGTGAAGAGAGGCATTCTTGTTATGAATTCTTTCCATTTGAACACTGGGTTTTAGCAGTCAAATGAGAGAGTGACATCTGAGGTGTGTAAAACAAACATGGAAGGTTAAACATGGAATGCAAAGGAGAACAGATAATTTGCCTAGAAAATAGAAATGTAAAGTTTATTTTAGAAATGATTAATTTTAAATTAATTACTGATATTAATTATTATTGATTCAGTGAGAATTTTTAATCAATTGTACTTTACACATTGTTTCTAAAGAAATCCCATTGGAGTTGGTTGGTTTGAACAATTTACATCACTAATCTTACATATTGTTTATTTGTTAAATGTTTTTATTTGCAAAGGATTCATTCACAGGGTTCACAAAACACAATCACTACAAATTAATTTTGTTTTTTTGCATTGATTACTACCATATTGCACCAAATCATCAATGCATCTCTTGTAACCTCCACATATGCATTCTCACATTTCCTACACAGCACAAGAACAAGTTTAAAATGACAGTGGGGGATCTAAGAACTCAGATGTTTTTTGCACACTCGGCATGTTCAATCTGTTCTCTACTTAACGAGATTAATCTGGGGCCTGCTTGTCTGCATGGGGAGACTGGTGCACTTCTTAACTTTAGCCCTGGATTACACAAACTGGGTCACCTGTGGCAACACATTTGTCTAGTGTGCCACCTTGTGGCATCTTGCTGCACAGCAGGCACCCAGAGGCATCAGCATGACAGGACAGGACAGGAATACAGGGTGACAGGAGAGGCTTTGTGAAAGCAGAGGCTGATAAGTGCACCGTTGTGGTGATTTCCACAGTGTTCAGCAGTTAAAAAAACTGGACTAGTAATCAGAAAATTGTCAGTTCAGTCCCCACCATTACCAAATGACCGCTGTTAGGCCCCTGATCCTTAACTCTCAATTGCTTGAATTGTCACAATTATAAGCTACTTTTGTGTGTGCTAAATGCAGTAAATGTAAACATTATGTGACAAGCTTCACATGTAAAAGTGGTTACCTTTAAAACCACTTTAAAAAAAACTAATTTTGTGATTTGCATTTTATTCTGTGTCTGGTCTTTGGACAGATGTAACTGTCATACTGTGAAATCCAGAAAAGACAAAAACAACTTTCCTTGTATTCTCTCAGTGTCAAACTGAAGCATATCACCACAGAGACAGAGAGAACCAAATCAACCAGCAACAACCGTTGAAGAAGCAGCATAACACTGCTAACTCTATCCACTAACCATGAACCTGGAGCCTCCCAAACCAGAGGTCAAAGCAGCCACCCGTGTAACGGGCGGTCCGGCCACACCACGGAAAGGGCCACCGAAGTTCAAACAGAGACAGACTCGTCAATTCAAAAGCAAGCCACCCAAGAAGGGAATCCAGGGGTGAGGCTCACAGCTCAGCTGCTCAGACCACACTGCTTGGCTTTACCTGTGGGAAATCTCTGGCTAGCCTCTTTTCATAGTGTTAGTTGTGAGACCTGTGGTACTATGCTGGGAATCTTGAAGATATTAAAGTAAATGGGCTTTGTAGTTGGAGTACTCTGTAGTCCTGTCATTTATTTGCAATCATATCTTTACCTCTACCTCCACTTGCCCTATTAGGTTCGGAGATGACATCCCAGGAATGGAAGGGTTAGGCACTGGTAAGTGCAATCACACATCACCCCACTGCAAATCCTACTCATACTTTAGTATCATCTCAATTGTCATCATCTTTATTCTTGGTTGACCTTCTTTGAAGTCCTTGGGAACGTATTACAGTTTATACACCAGAACATAAAAGACATAAGTAAGATTAACCAGGCTTGGGGTAGTCCTCTTGGCAAGCTGCTTAGCAATACCACCATGAGGCTGTGAACAATGAAAAGGTTTTCCACAGACAGCACGATTCAATCCAAGGCTAAGCTTTAACCTGTGTCCATGAAGCCAAAGGCTGCTAGAGGGGGTTCTTGTGATTTCATGCTGGCGTGTGTTTCCCTGCAGACATTACTGTCATCTGCCCTTGGGAGGCCTTCAGTCACCTGGAGCTGCACGAGTTGGCTCAGTATGGCATCATCTGAGGCCTCCACCTTCCCATCATCCCATCAAAAAGTCTTAACATAAACAAAAACTCTCTTCTAACCCACTATCCACCCTTCCCAGAGTCTTTGTTTGCTGCAGCCATATCTGTTTTCAGCTCACTTTCCAAATTGTGTTCCATGTTTTAGAGGTATCACCAATACCTATCTTGCCCTTTTTCCTTCCTGTTTCTCATATTCTTCTGCTAATTGATACAGAATTAAACATGAAAAAAAGAAAGAAGCTTGAGCTATTTGATCTGTTTAATTATTGGATTTCTGTACAATAGCGGATTCTCACTAAGAACTGCAAACCTTCTTATTGTCTATCAATCTTCTCTTGCCCTGCATTTCCTCTTTATCTCTTACCTCCTTAACTTCTTTAACCAAACCCTTCTTCCTGGCATACACTCAGGGATTAAAATTAAGATATTTTGAGAGCAAGAAAATCTTCTTTGATTAATTGTTATGGTTGCTATTGTAATGCTGTTATTTGCTCATCATGCATCCTCCAACTTTGGGCATTGAATGACTATAGAAAAGCGTGTGGACTAAATTTTGTAGGACACAGATCCAATGCAGAAAGTGAGGCAAACGTGACAGACACCTGAGATTCAACCAGCAGCAGGCCTGCTGCTCTCCCAGCCGCGTGGTTCACACTCCCTTCTGTCTGTGTGTACTGTATAGTCTGAGTCCTGGCTGACCATTACAGAGTACTAGTGATATATATATATATATTCACCTCTTCTATCTGCTTATTTTTTGTAGTTATTCCTTATCCAGATAATCCTGTGTTCTTCACTATTGCTGCTTTTCTACTGTGTCCACCTATACGTTTACTTTATTTACTGCATTTCTTTGCTTAGTTCTTTTACTTCATCTTTATTTGTAAGACTCCATGAATGTAAGACTTTATTTGTAAGCTCCAAATTAATTCAAATCCCATACAAATCTTTTATTTAACCTTTCATTTTGACTGTGTGTCCTTCTTTCCATTATACGTGCTAGCAGTGTGCTAGTAACATGCTGATATGTTGCATGTTCATCTCTTACATCTTCTCATCTTGTGTTTTGTTAACTTGTAGTTGATTCATCTATAATTACATCAATTACTGTATAATCATTCATTCATTCATTCATTATCCGTACCGCTTATTCCCCCTAGTCGGGGTCACGGGGGGGCTGAAGCCAATCCCAGCATCTCCGGGCGAAGGCAGGGTACACCATGGGCAGTTCGCCAGTCCACCACATGGCCAACACACGCACACACACACACACACTCACACTCACACCTACGGGCAATCTAGAGTGACCAATCAACCTAAGATGCATGTCTTTGGACTGTGGGAGGAAACCGGAGTACCCGGAGAAAACGCAGGCACAGGGAGAACATGCAAACTCCACACAGAGCAGCCCAGACCCAGAATCGAACCCAGACCGCCTTGCTGTGAGGCGACAGTGCTAACCACCACACCACCATGCTGCCCCTGTATAATCATGTTTGCAGAATTTCTCACTTTGTATTTTTTTTATTAAATGTATTTATTTGGATAGTACATTTTGCTGCCCTTTCGTGCACCTCTGTACCTTCCCTGTCAGTCAGCATTTAACAGTATTTAACAGCCACATTTAACTACCTGGATGTCTTGGTAAGTTTGCAGTGAAAGGTCTCATATCTAGTTTACCCATACACTCTGTCTGAGAGATGGAATAATCACAAATAGTTTTACAACTTAGATATAATAGATAATGATTGTTGTAATCAGGGACTGATGGAAAGGTGTTTCTTCTCCACATATGAGATCAAAATAAACCTTGAAAAAGATGGAAAAAATGTTTGTTCATTAGAAGTGCAAGTCTCCCAGATATAGTACACTTCACACATCACCATTTATCAAGCAAAGCCAAATAGTTTTAATAAATCACATGTGATCTACATGAGCTGAAAAGGTTGAATGATGTGTAAAGACTTTGACAAGTGTGTTTTCAATTTGTCCATGATTTGTCAATTTGTCTAATTTCTATAGCTGAAGAAATTAGCTATAAGAAGTGTACTGCCCACCTCTGCTCCACAAATATGTAAGCCTTCTCACCTTTGCCCCACACTGGATATGAGCACACCTGGATATGTTACAGTAATAATAATAACAACACAACAACAACAACAACAATAATAATAATAACAATTTGTATTATGCGTAATATTATTGTTGTTGTTATACATTGCAAGACTTACATTTTGTTCCGAAAAAAACTAATGAATATTTCTGTAATAAACTATCCACTCCAAAATGGATGCAGTTGCCATCTTCAGCTCAATGCATCATCACGCCTCAGTGCATTTTTACATCCCTGGTTAGCAAACGTTATTTGAGCAAATGACTGCGTGGGGCTTGAGAGTTTGCAACCCCTCCACAAAAAAACTCAGGGGACAAAAAGCTGTGGTTCCTTAGTGTTATATTACCTATTTCAAGTAAAGAAAATGATCATAATATCAGATTGTTTATAGTATTTATCATTTCTCTACGTACACTTTAGCTTTGAAAGCGACAGACTTCCGGTAATACACGGAACTCACTTTTACACTATTGCTGCTTTCACAGCGCCAAACTGAGTTATGGAGTTTTGTCTCTCGCACTCTGTACAGTTTATAGCTTGTAGTGTAAACACGAAATTTGTTGTCTGAGTTGTCGGTCTGTGTGAAGAATCGGGATTACAGACCCGATAAACATGGCAGAAAACATGGTAAGTAACTGTTTCAGGCATTTTGCCTGTTACTTTATGGGAAGCTAAACCAGTTAGCTACTTTGCTAGCTATGTACTGCATTACGAGTGATGAGGCAGCAGAATTGTTAGCTCAACGCTAGATAGCAAGTTAGCCATCGATATGGCCAAGGGCCCAGCTAACCAGCAACAGACGTGAAAACGGGAAATTAAAGCGTGAAATTAAATTAACAACTAAGTGAGGAAACGAGCACGTTTACCCGGGCACTTAAATACACACTTAAATCGTGTCGAGCTTGTGACAGGTCATTCAGTCTGGCACAAACTTCGTTGTGCGTGGAAAATTCCATGGCTGTGAGAGAGAGAGAGACTAACTGCCAGATAGCTGATAGCTGTTAAACTCCATTAAAAATGCAATTTGGGACGTAGCTTCCCTGGCTAGACACTTCGCTAAGTTCTTGTGTTCGCCGGGTCTGTCCGCTCAGGACGCTAGCTTGGCTAGCTACCCGAGCCGGATAGCATGCAAGCTAGCGGGCTCGCTAACTGATCGTTGAACTCCTGCCTGATGAAGTCTGCACCATCTGACCCATTCTCTCTTATTTTAACGTCTGTCCTAATATGGGTGTTGCTACGCTATGCAGTGTAGCTGGCTAACTATGACACAGGGGACCGTGGACCTGTCTTAGCAATGTCAAAAACAAAATTGCTTTTTGGTTAAATTAGGTCGACGCGCTGGTTAATTTGGGCAGCTAATGGTGGCTAGCCAGCTGGGTAATGTCATCCGACTCTCAGATCCATCAGTCCTGCATCAACTGGGTGATGATCTCAGTCTAAGAAACCGATTAACTGTTTTAGTTTGTTAGCTGGATAGCTAATTGTGCTAGCATAGCCACAATAATCCCAGAAATGACTGAATAATATTCATCGTAACATTGAAGCTAAGCGAGCTTCCCGTATGAAAACACAACATATTGCGAGGGTATGTGTGTGTGTGTGTGTGTGTATATATATATATATATATATATATATATATATATATATATATATATATATATATATATGAAGACTCCATGAATGCAGAGGACTTAGGTAAGATACTTTGAGATATTAAAAATTGTAGTGAAGTACACGTTTCCAAACGTCATTAATATATATATATATATATATATATATATATATATATATATATATATGTGTGTGTGTGGTGTGTGTAGGTGTGTGTGGTGTGTCACCAGATTATTGACTGGGCAGTATATTTAAAAACAAACCTAAACTTTAGGTCTGGTTAATTAATTTCTGAAGACAAGACCTGATTAAGAATGTCGTCATGATTGTCATGTCAAGGAAAGGTTAAGCCAGGCTTTGTAATTCAAAGTGCTTCACATAAGACATCATGTAGATTTCTTATTAGTGTGTCATTAGAAACAAAAAATCACCTGAAATTGTCTTGATGTTTGTCTACTCCTAGATCATTCGTGTCCAGTCTCCGGAGGGGATGAAAAAAATCACCTCAACCAAGCGTGAGACAGCTGCAGCATTTCTTAAGAAGGTAAGAAGTAAAGTAGTCCCACACACACTAGTCAGTCTACTCAGTCACGCACTTGAAACATGGCAGAGAGTAAAATAAAGTATCAAACACACAAACACAAACCCAGTGTGAGACTTCACTTCCAGTCACTTGAATAATGCTAATTATTATTCCTTAGCAGCTCAGTTTGCACAGCGCATGTTGACTGGTAGTGCAGAGCTGTGCTGCAGGCGGTGTGGAGATCCAGCAGAGCCCCTGCAGTGCGTGTTCATCCTGCTCATTTATTGTTAAGACTCAGCTGAAAACAGAGAACCACACTGCATAGGCACACACACACACTGAGCTAGGTTGAGCCAATCACACACACATACATACACACACACACACACACACATCCTGCCTCAGCAAGGGGATCTGAAGCGTGCCGAAATCTCCAGGCTCTCCCAGACAAACAGTTAACAACGTCTGGAAGCTTCCTGCTAATGGAGAGAAAGCACTCGATACCACCCTGTCTCATAGCACAAAATGGCCATTGTCCAAGACACTAGGCAGTTACTGCAACAGGTGCACAATTACACAGAGTGCATTGTGGGCTTGAAATGCTCCCTCAGGACCGTTCCCTCGTTTCTTACAGTGAAGCCCCCCATTGACACACTGCCTGTTTTGTTAGCTTTAAACTTTATTACATTTGGCACAGCAATGGCAGGTGAGATTGTGGCTGTGCAGAAGAGGCAGCGCGGTCTGTTTGGAAGAATGAGCGGAGATTAACGCAGCACTCTGCAGTGTCTCATTACAGATTCATGACTCACTGTGGAGTGGGGCCTGAGCTGTGGATCAATGGGGTCTAGTTCTCTTTGGCGCTGGGCTTTTATGTCAGGAGGGGCAGAGACAGCGTGAGCGCCACAGGACTGGCCACACTGACCTCTAATCAAAGTGTGTGTGTGTGTGTGTGTGTGTGCACACAGGAGCACCAAGCACACAACAGCTCCACAGAGATGCTACCATTTCCCCAGTCCAGTTTCAACTGGCTCTCCTTAAAAGTTTTTAAAAATAGATATCATGACTGACTGCCGTTGGCTGAAATCATTGCTAATGAAATCTGAATTATATCACATCTCCACTTACACCTAAGTGCTGACAAAATTACCTCTCTGGTTGAATTCTGAACTCTGTTTGCTAATGGACAGCACTCTTAATTATGTTTTGATTGACCCTGTAATGTGTTGTTGAGGGGCCTGTGCTGGTGTAAGCTCAGAATCACAGACGAATCTGATGGTTCAAAACGCTCAGAACTTGGAACTGCTGTCTAGTTTTGTAACGAGATCCAAATCTGCCATTCTTGCTGGCTGTTGTTTGGTTATTTATAACTGATTCTGTCGTTGAAACTACAGTGTTCAGGGTGCGGCTTATTACGTAGCCTGTACGGGTCTTGCATGCCACATGAACCTTTTTCAGGGGTCTTCTGAGTGTGGCCACTCTTCTGCTGTCTCTGCCTCATCTTACCTTTTTCCTTTGTTTCCTTTGACTTTCTCATACAGACACAATGTGCCATTTTAATCTGAAGAACTTTCATAGCTTTGCTTCTCACAGCCACAACAGACGTCTGTTTTTAGAATCCTGCATCAAAGCGCTTTTGGATTTGGTTCATGATTAAATTCAGATTTAGACATGAATTATAGACTTTGATATTGAAACTAGAGGATAAACTAAAATGTTCTCTCTGCTCCCCTCCCCCTAGGTTGCCAAAGAGTTTGGCTTCAACTCGAATGGTTTTTCGGTTTACCTGAACCGCAACAAGACCGGAGAGATCGTTTCTCAGAACAAGACACTCAGCCTGCTTAAGATCAAGTAAGTCTTCATGTTTCTGGGAGGAAGTAGCAGAACAGCCATTAACGATGCCCCCTGCTTTCATTAACAATGTTCCCCAGATTAAATTAATGATGATTCCTACATTCAGTATGGATGTTACCTACATATTCTCTTCTTGTTTGTCTTGGCCATGTCTTCTGTTTTAACGCTTCGTCTCATTACTCTTCGTTTCGATTTCTCTCTGTTTTGTCCAGACACGGAGACATGCTGTTTCTTTTCCCATCATCATCCAGTCTCTCCAGTGAGAACATGGACACAGCACATCCCCATTCCTCCTTCTCTTCCTCCTCCTCCTCCTCCACTTCCTCCTCCGTGTCTCGATCTCACTCAGCTCCTCAGTTCTCAGAGGACGAAATTGACCAGTACCTGTCTAAACAAGATGGCAAGATCTACAGAAACCGAGATGCCCAGCTGTGAGTCTATCTTCTGCTGTGTGAACCTGCAGATATGCACAGACCTCACCATAGAGGGAGCACCTTGTGTGCATTTTAAACATTTCCTATCTTTTCTAATGTTTGATGGAATTAAAAAAATGCTCATTCTCCCACAGCTTTTAAAGAGAGTGCACTTGTGTTTCAGATGTCGTCACGGTCCAATGGGAAAATGTGTACACTGTGTACCTTTAGAGGTAAGTGCATGGGACTAATAAATTCTTTACACTAATGCACATTGGACAGACTTTCAGTCACATGTAAATGTGACCTAGGAAATGATGTTACTGAACAAATAAAAGCTAGCACAGTCTGTCAAACCCTACGACCATTGAGTCTTGGGGCGTGGCACACACATATCACACAGGTCACTTGCTCTAATGCAGATGTCTTTGGCATTTCCTCATTCGCAGCCTTTTGATGAGGACTACCTGAATCACCTCGACCCACCTGTCAAACACATGTCATTCCATGCTTATATCCGCAAGCTGACTGGTGGAGCAGACAAGTGAGTCTTTCCACAGGCTTTTGAGTCTTCAAGGGTAAATGTCAACGTTACAGAAACTCTGCAGTCATAAGAGGTATTCCACTGTCATTTCTCCTCTTCCTCAGGGGCAAGTTTGTGGCCTTGGAGAACATCAGCTGTAAGATCAAGTCTGGCTGCGAGGGCCATCTGCCCTGGCCAGAGGGCATTTGCACAAAGTGCCAACCCAGTGCCATCACCCTGAACAGACAGGTACCCCCCATTCCCTGTGCCATAACCGCACAAGGACATATGAACTCTACCTCACAGCCCTCTTCTGAGTTTCTGCAATGAAATGAAGTTCATTCAGCTCTGCACTGGATATCCCAAAGCACCCCGGTGTTAGACAGTCTAGTCGGGGTTATGTATCACTTTCAGGATGGACACGTACTAGCCACTCAGCATTTCATTTCGTATTGCAGAGATACAGACACGTGGATAATATCATGTTTGAGAACCACACCATCGCTGACCGTTTCTTGGACTACTGGAGAAAGACAGGAAACCAGCGAATGGGCTTCCTGTATGGGCGCTACACCGAGCACAAGGACATCCCACTGGGCCTCCGCGCTGAGGTGACGGCCATATATGAACCGCCACAGGTCAGCCACACACACACACACACACAGTCTCTCGCCTGAGATGATCATGTCCTTAGTAACTATCGAACACTCATATGCGACTGCTGCAATTGGTCACACAGGTATACACTATTTACACTATATTAAGAATGTAAGTAGCTAATTTCCAAACACTAACAAAGACTCCTGTTTAATAGTGACCATTGGGTTTACATTGATCATCAAACTTTCCACATTTGTATCATCTGTTCCGTCATGGTTGAATTTAGTCAGAGACCCTCTGCAGTGAGAGATCATAGACACTGGACTCTGGTTCTGTACTCTGGTTCTGTTTGGGTTCTGACCACTCACACTCGCACCCTATTGGCTGAAAGTGCGGTCAGCAAGGGAGTGTGTGATGTAAAGGCAACGTTAGAAAGTTGCTGGGGTTTACCCTACCGGCTGGGTCTCCCTTCTGCAGATACATTCTTCAGCTTTAACCTTTCCTAGGTTGCCCCTATTATTCTGCATATATCTGACTAGTTTGGTACAGCACCTCCCCCTGTGCTTGTGTCCCAGTGGTAATGGCTCCTGTTTGTTGGGGTTTCAGATTGGCACTCAGAACAGTCTAGAACTGATAGACGATCCCAAAGCTGCAGCAGTGGAGGAGATTGCTGCCAAGCTGGGTCTTCGCAAGGTAACTCTCCATCTCTCTCTCTCTCTCTCTCTCTCTCTCTATTTCCTCCTCCTTTCTCTATCCCCCTTTCTCCCACACTGCTTTCTCACTCTCTCCTTTCTCTCTTCTCCCTCCCTCTCTTTCCACCTCTCTCTCTCTCTCCTCCTGTTCCTCATTTATGCTTGCATGATCATTCTGGAACCATGAATGCCATAGCAGTCTTATTGGCTGGTGAAGTGAGAAGTGGGTACAGAAAGGCTTATTCCTTATGAGGGATGGGAGGATGGGATAGCCTACAGGTGTCACCAGAATGTGCCCTGCCTTCCTGAAACTGGTCATAATTTGTAGGTGTGGGTAGAGTGGTGAATTTCAAATACATATCAGCTAATATAGCTATTCATTTGCTTCCCACGTATATTCTTGTATAAATGGTCAAATGTAAACATTAATAATAATAATAATGATAATTGATTTCTTATGGTCCTAGGTGGGGTGGATCTTCACAGACTTGCTATCAGAGGACACGAGAATAGGCACAGTGCGTTACTCTAGAAACAAGGTAACACTTCAAGTTGTGTGTCTATAGTAAAAGGCCTGGTAAATTCATTGGACCCAGCCTGGCTTGAGCACTGAATGATCAGTATTGAGTGTGATGTCCTGTGATGTGTTTGCTGTGTAGGACTCGTACTTCCTGAGCTCTGAAGAGTGCATCACAGCGGGACATTTCCAGAACCAGCACGGCAATTCCTGCCGGCTCTCTCCTGATGGCCATTTTGGATCAAAATTTGTCTCAGTAGTAGCAACAGGTGCATGGTTTCTCATATTTGTTATTTGCAGTGAATGTTCCTGTTGCACAGAGGAAGTAGACACTGCTGCTTATCGCTCTGTTCCTGAAGAGGGAAAATAATTTCATCACTGAGCCTTGTGAAATGATTCTCTCTCCTGATATGTAATTGTGCTCTTGAAATACACTCATTAATCAGCTTGAATTGTCATCCCTTCTGTAGTTATTATGTTTTTGATTGACAATGATAATAAAAGGTGCATGTACCCTAAATATGACTGTAATATATGGGTATGCTTGTGTGTGTGTTTGCGCAGGTGGTCCAGACAACCAGGTGCATTTTGAGGGCTATCAGGTCTCTAACCAGTGCATGGCCCTGGTGAGGGACGATTGTTTGTTACCCTGCCGAGATGCCCCTGAGCTTGGCTACGCCAAAGAGTCCAGCAGTGAGCAGTATGTCCCAGATGTCTTCTATAAGGTACGTGTGTACACACACACACACACACACACACACACCTCTTCATGCCAAACGTCCAGTCCGAGCTTACATAAGCAGAGGCTTGTGTTAACCTTTGATGAGGCAGATTCAACACAAACACACACTTGCGTGCACACACACACTACATACACATGTGTTTACCAAGCATGCACTTTATCTGCTCCACATGCACAGAACATGTGTACATCATACTACCACATGGCTTCTATCAGCTGCATGTATATGATGATGCTATGAGACAGGTTAAGATGGACCAGGTGTTCCCAGGGTTTCCCTGCTCATGTAAATCCATCCGTCATGGCTGTCTTCTATTTGTTCTGAGTGATTGCTGTCTGAGTTCAGCTTCAAGCAGCCTTTGTGTTTGGGAAGAGTTTTGATGAAATGCAGTCACTTAAATTATTGCTTTTATGCTTAAACTAAGCATCCTTCTTCTGGTGCTTTCAGAAGTAGCTTCAGGTGGTGTTGTATAACTGTGAGCAGAGCTCCTGCTCTTGTGAGGCGTCAGCACTTCCCTGGGTAAAGCTTGACGGCTGGACCTGCATGTTCTAAACTTACTGTGAACCTGAACTTGACAAACCAGGCAGCAGATACACTGGGTTTATTTGTTCTGCTGCTCAGGGCTTTTTCGGGAGGCAACGCTGTCAGTGGAAGTAGCGACGTGGGGAGGGTTAGGCTGCCACACAGGATCCCTGAAGGGTTTCAGTGTTCTGTTCTGCACTCTGATGAAATCTTTTTTTCTTTCACATCTTTTTTTTTTTCATTTAATTTTTTTATCACTTTTCCTCTTTCTTTGTGCGTTTTCTTTCTTTCTTTGTGTGTTTTCTGTCTCTCTGTTCTCCTTCTTTCCTGGTATGCAGGATAAAGACAAATTTGGCAACGACATCACACACTTAGCCCGCCCTCTGCCTGTGGAGTACTTGATCATTGACGTGAGTACCAGTGTCTAATGAATCTACCCTGGCTTTTGACATTCCTCAGCTGCTCGATAGGACACACACACTGTTTGGGTCATTGAGCTTTTAGCTCTTATGGCTGCTACAGAAAAGCAAATATATATATGTAAGTTTGTATGTATAAAATATGTATATATGTACGTTTTTAGAAGCTCATCATATTTGTATGTTTTTAGAAGCTCATAAATGTGGGTATTATTTCTCACTGAATCTGGCAACAGCTTGTTCACACCTGCATATGGTAGCTTACCGAAGGAATGCTTTGATGATTGGTGTTGGCTGCAGGGCAGAGTGGGAATGAGTGAAATCCCTCTGATGTGCTTTGATTGTTTTCCCACCGACAAAAAGTGTTCCCAGTTCGCACCGCTAATTTTGAACTGTTCAGCGCATTTCCACAAAAATAAACAGTTACTTCCCAAAGAGCCACAGCTCCGTCAGTGCGGACTGTGAGGGAGGTGGGGGCGTGTGGGGTTGTAGGAAGAGTTCAGTGGAGCTGGACAGGGTCACTTATATTGTGCTTGGTGGTGTGCAGAGTAACAGACCTGCAAACCAGATGACTGGGGCACTGCATTCAGCTACAGCAACGCTGGAGACTCACACCGCATCTCCATCCACATCAGCCGTTAATGTTAGGATGACCGCGTTAGACTTGGCCTACATGTAGTATTCATACATTTCCATGACTATTTAATATTGTTACATTTTATTAACATGGATCACTGTCTGTTATTATTATCTGCCTTCTTATCACCAGTAGTTTCTTGCTGTATTAATAAACCCAAACACTCGTAACGGCTGCACACATGTTCCAGGTAGTCTCTACACACCTCGTTTCTGCTGTTCACTTCTGCTGTACTCTGTCACGCCCTCCGTTGACGCGTCGGTCCAAGTAACTTTGGTGCAAACACGGAGTGGTTCTCTGTATAGCACCAAGGTTCAGAACTGGAACAGGGCCATTCCTTCTGGATAAGGATGTTGGTGTTGATAGAGTAGAGATACCTCTGGGCTCTGATAGGCCAGCACAGAAGCCCCTGTGTGTTGCCACAGGCAGAGCTGAACTGTGCCCATTTCATGTCATTAATGACGCGGCACAGTGAGCCCACTCATGGTGGCCCACCTGTGTGAGATGATGACATCTTTATGGGGTTGCAAATGTAGTGAGGAAATGTAGGATAATAATCTTGACTATTGTATAGATCAGATTTATTAAAATTAAACAAATTGAGTTGTGATCTTGTGAACTGCAGCTGTGTGTGTGTGTTGGTACTGTGCTCTGACTGCTGTGTGTGTGTGTGTGTGTGTGTGTGTGTGTGTCTGTTTGAGCAGATCACCACCACCTTTCCTAAGGACCCCGTGTTCACTTTTTCCTCCACACTTCGCTTCCCCATCGAGAACAGGGATGCGCTGGGGGAGACGCAGGTAGTTGAGTACACACCTAACACACACACACACCTCATGCATCAAAGGAACACATCCTCTTTGGCAAATGCTGTTAAAGCTGTTAAATGTAAAAGCCTCTTCCACTATGGTGACACCATTTCTGGCCCATTTTGTTTTGTGGTATTACTACAATTGTTTTTTTGTGTACAAATATCAGTTTCACCTACAAAGACAATGTCTATAGTATTTATAGAACTTACCATAACTGTGTGTGTGTGTGTGTGTGTGTGTGTGTGTCAGGACTTCCATAGTCTAGCTACATATCTCTCCCAGTGTTCTTCCTCCACCTCCTTCCTGGACATTGTTTCCGACTTCCATTTGCTCCTCTTCCTCGTCACCAATGACGTCATGCCTTTACGGGTGAGTATTTTCTCTGTTTGGTTGTTTGGTTGTTTGTTGTCCATCTATTTATTTATTTATTTGTCCCCCATGATGTCAGTAGTTTGTGTTAAAGGTTCTGGAACATTTTCTGTCTTACTCACCGTAGAGATTTTGGTCATTGCTGTGTCCCTGCTGCGTTTCACAAATGTTCCAAAGTTTTATGAATGTTTATTTGTTGATCTTCACTTTCTCTGAATAGTTATAACATGATTGTACAAAGAATTTTGTTGTATTGTGGGCTTGTTTTGATGATTGATTTTGTGTAGATGTCTGTATGGTATCCTCTCTCTATTCTGTAGGCAGGGGTGTTTTTCTTTGCAATGTTTTGTCCACCAGATGGCTCTGTATCTGACCCACTTTGTGTTCATCTCTACACCCTGCTAATAGCTGCTGGCTATCATGCCAGTTAATGTTTCGTGGTCTTTGGTGAAACCCTCTGCCTTCTCCTCTGGGTGTTTCTGTGGGGCACCCTGCCTTCTCTGTTAGGGGGCTCGGTTGTAACGTTGCGTCTCCTCTTTCTATTCACAGGACAGTATTGGGCTCTTGCTGGATGCGGTGAAGACCTCGAATGAGGAGCTGGCACAGACGTGGAAGAAGTCCGAGCAGTGGGCCACCATCGAGCAACTGTGTAGTGAGTGTCTCTCCAACACACGGGAGACTGGTGAAGATTTCAGCGCTTCAACAGTTGCCTTTATTTATTTATCTGTGTTGGTTGTCTGTTAATGAGTTCATGAGCAGTGTTAATGAAATCTAAGGGGCCCTAAGTTCTCATTAACAAAAAATAGAGCTGCATTTTGATCAGTCAGAATGTGAAATGTGATTGGACTCGTGTTTTATATCCTTCCTCCCTTAGGCACAGTAGGAGGGCAGCAGGCGAGTTCTCAGGACTATGTCATGGGCGGCCCCTCTACCCCTGCGTCCTCCTCGGTCATGTGGTCGTGTGTGCACTGCACCTTCATGAATCAGCCGGGCACAGAGCATTGTGAGATGTGCAGCCTTCCCCGCAGTTAAAGGCCACACGTCCTGCGCTGTGACCGCACCACACTGGGAGACAGGAGTGGGCATGTCCCCCTCAGACCACGCCCCTCTCCCTATCACCCCACCCCCTTATTACAAGCCCAGTCCACTTCTTCCCTGACTGCGCTGGCTTGCGAACGCCAGTGGCGTGCTGGGCTCCACAGCCAGCTAAACGCGCAACGCTAACGATGATAACGTGTTCCTGTAGCCTGTCCGCAGTGTCCACCACGGCATGCTGGGATTGGTTTAGGCAAAGCCCTCGGCTGAGGCTCCTCCCTCTCTCCAGTCCAAATTGACCTGGTGGCAGCGTAGATTACTGGACGTTGATTTAACTTGCTAAATTTCTTTGTGGAAGTTAATTTCTGCACCCCCTGTTCTCACAACCTGGATTGTGTTGTGTAAATAATATGCAGATAAGGATTGATGCTTTTATTTAATTTCAATGAGGCTTTTTGTTGTTTTGTTTTTGGTTCCTCATAATATGTATATTGCTAGAATTTAATAGTTTTCAGAAAACTCTGAAGCTGAAAAAGCACTTGGTGGATTTTCACATAGTTAAACACACACTGTTCCAGAGAGATTCGCCAACCGGGTCAGCACCGAGGTCCACTCGGCTCCCCGGGGTTTGCTGGTTTCCTCAGAGGAGATTCAGATAAGACCCTCATTAAAAGTTTGCAGGCCTTTTGATCAGCGATCATACTCCGTCTTCATTTTGTTGGTTCTTTTTCTTTAAGGATTTCAGGATTGCAGTGTTTTGCCAGTTATTTCTGGGGTGTATTATCTAACTGAAGTATAGGGTTCAATATTGGATTTCTGCCTAAATTTCTCCCACAAACCCACAGATTTTTTTTTCTTTACCCTGTTTTCAAGAGAAATGGTGTAAAGAATGGAAACTGCTTCTGGCACCTGTTAAGGTTGTTCAGGTTCACCCTGACTGAGCTGCTGACTGTGGTGCTGTTTTCTCCAGGGTTCCTTACAGGTTCCTCTCATTTTAAAGCTCATCCTCTGAACCTCAGTGTCACCAGTCTGAGGTTCGGGCGTACGGGGAGACGGAGACATCTGTACCGTTGCAGCTTTCAAAGGCTTTTAAACTGGGCTCTTGAGTACGTTCAGCACTGCTTAATGTCATCTGTCCCAGTGAGTCCCGCAAGAGAGAGAAATAGAGAATTAAATGTTAATTAAGTTCATCGTATTTAATTTTCAATCCTGCCTCTGCCATTATGGAGCCAAAGGTAATTTGTGGTAATTCCACGTGACACCAGAAGAAAGACGTCCTTTTTAGATGAGGATGCAGTGCTCCTTCAGAGGTGATATCGGTACATGGTGAAGCACTACAAGGATGTACTTTCTTTAGCAGGGTCTCTGAGTGGTACATCTTACAGACCTGGTTGTATGAATGAGCATGTTCTGTTTTTAACCCCAAAATGAAACTAGGATTTATGTGATGACTAACCTGCCAATCAGTTACATTAACTGTTCAGACCACTACGAATTCCTTAAGTACAGTAGAAAAATTGGATTAGAGGTTCAGATTTGAGTACCTCAGGTATAGTGAGGAGAAATGTCCCTTGTGGAAAATAGGAGTTTTTCCTTTCACACTTAATTTGCTTTATATATCCTATATGAATGTGACGATGGTACAGAACTGAGACTTGATAACCTACTTCGATTAACAAGAAGAGCTAAGGTGACCAATGTTGGCCAGTGATGCTTGATTGTGAACTTCAAAAGCTGACAATAGTCCAGGATTTTTTTATGCTGTTTCAGAGTCAAAAATTTGCTTTAGAGGGTCAAATTGGTCAACATGAGGTTGCGGGATTTCTATGGCTGGCTTCCTCTGTGTGATGTAAAGCCTACTGTAAGGGTCCTCAGCACCAGGACCCTACGGTCTCCTTTCTCAAAACTAGCTCCTCCCATTCATTAGGACCAGGACCCTACTGTCTCCTTTCTCAAAACTAGCTCCTCCCATTCATTAGGACCAGGACCCTACTGTCTCCTCTCTCAAAACTAGCTCCTCCCATTCATTAGGCTGGAGCCTGTGGCAGCCCGGGACTGCACATTGTTTGGAGGTTGAAATGCAGGAATACAAATTTTAACAATAAAAAACATTTTCATTTGATTGTAGCTCCTTTCCCTTTTTTTCATTGCAAGTTGTTTTTGTGCCTAAATGTGTTCCCATTATAAACAAACATTAAAACAGGTGCTTTCCTGCTGAAATTGAGTCATTAGAGAGCTGATATTGGAAGCAAAATCAAGGAGGTGATATTGGAGGTATGGTGACCCATTCACTTCAACTACAGTTTACACTTTGACCTGAGCTGAATACTTATCATGTCAAAGATGAAGCTAATTTAAAATTCCTGTCACGATTAAGAGAGTCCTACTCATCTGAGCAGCTTCAGCTTTCTCCTTCTAGGTTAGGTCCTTACATTAATACAGCATGATAACGTGGGCCCAGACAACAGGTTGTCTACTGGAGTGACCTCAGCATGTATGGGTGAGACCTGGGCCTCCGGAAGATTTCCAGGACTCCACATATGTTGCAGATGAAGTCTAGGAATGCTGATATAGAGGTGAGCTGTCAACATCAAACGCAGCTAACCTGAACCACAAGAGACCCCCCCCCTCCCTCCCTCTCTCTCTTTTGAAGTAGTCTTCCATACAATTTATTATTGGGTTTGATTTTTTTTTTTTTTAAAAAAGCTATTTTCCCAAGGCAATATGACTATACCAGTTATAATATCTAAACCTGTCAAATTCATTCTAATTGCATCATTAAAGATTGCAGTTCCACATTACCTACACCTAAAGTGCATTTATCCTCATTCTCAGTTTGGATTGCCTGTAATCCTCTCTCAGTACAGCCGTCATGGGACCTCACTTGTGTTTTGCTCACCTGAGGAACGGCTGTTTTCTGCCTCCCACCTTCCTCACCGGCCCAAAGGAATCAGGGGAGCTCCTATCAGCTGCATTTGGCCCATGTGTTTCTCCTAACATAGCTTGTCTGTGTGAGGGTGCGCTTAAAGAGTGGTTGTCCTCTGATGGATGGGTGTAGTTGGCAGTCCACTGTGCACTGCATTTCATTTGAAAAAAGAACATATAAAATGTAGTAGTGTATGTTATCGAGACAGAAATATGGAAGTCTTCCGTGGACTTGTGTAACTCCAGCATTCCCTGTGAGGCGGAAAACAGTTCTCTACCAGTTTCTACAGTAATAACTCCAGTGTGGGCAGGGCTACGTTTTGATGGACAGATATAAAAGCCTGGTGTTGACTCTACTCGATGCTCATTGGTGATGTTTCTGCACAGTTGACTTCATCTTGACCATCGTAGGTAAGCATTTATGCTAATCCTTTGTTATCTTCAAGATTTATTACAAATTGAGTGAACATTTTTTGTTTGATAATATTTTGCTTCAGATCTTCATGTCAAAATTCTTTGTCGGGTGCATTTAAGTGTGAAATTTAATGTTATAAATTAAAAGGTTGAATTAGATAAATCTGTTTCTTTGCATCTTAAATGCAAAGACACACTTATCCTTATCTCTCACACACTCCCTCTCTCTCACTCTTTTGTTCACACACTTTCTTTATTTCTGTCCATCCATTCATGCACAGAATATGGAGGTTCTTCTGTCCATGCTTTGTATGCTGTCTGTGGGAGCAGCACAGAAAAGCAGATGGCAGACTGTTGAGTGGGACTATAGAGTTGAGGGTAAAACAGAGAGAATGAATCTACTTGAATTCTGAATTCTTCTTGAATTATTCAAGTGCTCAAATGTGATATGTCTGTGTATTACAGCTGAGAAGGTCAACACCAGAGGGTGTGCTAACCTCACCTTAGTCCTGGACAACTGGAAGTATGCAATTATGACCCAGGTGAAAGATTTGCTTCTGAATGATCATAACACCGTGCTACCGGACTATGGGAGGTTGGTTCTGTGGGTGTCATCAGGTGTTGTCTGGGGTCTTCTGTTAAAACACTTATAAGACCTGTTGTGTTAAATGCACTCTAGGATCGTGCCACTTTCTGAAGCCCTCAACGATCTGTATAAGGAGTTCAACACTCTGAAGGAGCGTCTGCGTGAGCTCACAGCCAGATTCGGAGGGGTGGAGTCATTAGTGGATGTGGCTCGGGAAGGTCCTTCGTTCCCCAGGGAGCAGCAGCCCAGACCTGGAGCACAGTGCAATCCTGGTACTGAGGTTGGCACCAGACCAAGACACAACAACAGGGTGGTAGTGAGAAGGGTGAAGATGCTGGGGAAATCTTAAGTGTGGAAGACTAGTTACAGAATGTCAGAATTTGATCAAGCACTTTTCAATATACGGCAGTATTATGCAGTATTTTTTCTATGGTTAGTGGAGAATTTGTCTTACGTCTTAATGTTAAGGGTGAATGTAATATTTTATCTGCTTAATATCATGTTTGATAAATACAATTCATTTCTATTAGCAACGAGTCATTTATGCCCTGTTAGCAAAGTAGTAGTTTACTTATACTATATATTTTTGTAGGTATGTTTAGTATTAAAAATAGCCCGTGCAGAATAACAATGCAAATTGACTAAGTTGCTTTTCATTGCATTTTTTACGCCAGATGGAGGCATTGTTCAGCAGAGTAACGATATTAAACGCAGTCAAATCAACCTTTGTCTATCAATGTATTCAATAAAACGTTATAAAATAAAATAATTATTAAATAACAGTTATTAAATAAAGTATTTTCTGTTCTAATCCGCCATGGCATAATGGTTTTTCTTGTGTTAACTGGCTATAACACAGTTTTTGATGGGTTTGTAACGCGTTTCGTAGTAATTCACTGGTAGCTTCAGGACTTTGACATGGGAGCAGTGGGTGAAACGAAACCGAAAGTGAGTCTTAAAGTATCGATACTGGAAAAACGACAAGCACTGTTTATTTGGGCCAGTTCGCCATAGTCTACTGATCAGGTAAGGACAGCTCTTATGACCGCGTTCTGGACCCGTTTTCATGGTGTCCGGAGTATTACTGTGTTGCTTATTTATCAGAATGGCTTAAATACGGCAATTTAAAAAGGTACTGTCGAGACATTTGGAGTTCCTTATTACAATATGCGGTGTTCTATGCCGTGTGGGAAAATTTGAGCGAAACTGTCAGCGTAATGGATGGAGAATGTATTAAATGTAAAAAAATTGTCGAATGTACGCGCATGTGTAACAAAGTGCAACTGTATAACAATGATTGTTAATAAGTGGTCGCCCCGTTCCTGTCACTGAAAATGATAACCAAGAAAAGTCTTTGCTGTATTATCAAGCAGTGTGAAATTACACAACGCTTATTAAAAAAAACAAGTTGTTGTGAAGAAGTCAAAATAATCTATACCATACAGTTTCATTAGCCTAGATGTTTGCCTCTCTTCAAAGGATCTTGGAAATCCAGAGTATTCTGTGAATGAAATATAAGATGCAATTTTTTTAGTTTTCCAGTTCCATTTTGTTTTGTGGAGAATTTCATGGTTATTTCATTGGTTACGTTCATTTCTTGTTTTGGCTTGGAACTAGGACCTGAATGTAAAAGAAGTTCAAAATGAAGAGGAAAAAGCAAAACAAAGACCGAAAGAAAGGAGCAGACAAATCAGGCGGAAACAGTCACAGCACCTGGAAAGGTAAGAGGAGAAAGAGGACCAGACAGAATCACCATGGGAGTCTAAGCCCAGCCCCACACCAGTCCCAGAGCCAGGCTGAAGATGTCCCTAGCCAAGGGGCAAGGGACCAGGCTGAAGATGTCCCTAGCCAAGGGCCAAGGGACCAGGCTGAAGATGTCCCTAGCCAAGGGGCAAGGGACCAGGCTGAAGATGTCCCTAGCCAAGGGGCAAGGGACCAGGCTGAAGATGTCCCTAGCCAAGGGGCAAGGGACCAGGCTGAAGATGTCCCTAGCCAAGGGGCAAGGGACCAGACTGAAGATGTCCCTAGCCAAGGGCCAAGGGACCAGGCTGAAGATGTCCCTAGCCAAGGGGCAAGGGACCAGGCTGAAGATGTCCCTAGCCAAGGGCCAAGGGACCAGGCTGAAGATGTCCCTAGCCAAGGGGCAAGGGACCAGGCTGAAGATGTCCCTAGCCAAGGGCCAAGGGACCAGGCTGAAGTCATGGATTGTCAGAGTTCCAGCAACCAGGTGCCTGAGGCAATAAATGTGGAGGCTCAAACTCAGACCAGCCAAGCAGTGGTAGAAGATAGAGCAACCCAAACAGAGTGTATGAGGAAATGTAGTCGTTACACGCAAACGACGCAGCCAACGCAGCAGCCGATACAGGTAAAGTGTGAGCCTGCAGGGGGTGTGGTGGAAGCAGCTACCTCAGACGGAACACATGCAGAAAAAGAGATTAATGAAGGAAAGGATGCAGATCATTCTGTGGAAGGATCAGGACCTCCTGATCCTGAAAAAGAGAGCAAGAAAGAAGGGACTGCACTGTCCAGAAAAGATGTGCCAGACTGCAAAGGAAAAGAGAAGTACAGTAAGAAGGACAAGGGAGCAGAGTCAGGCCTGAAGAGGTCCTCTGACTCGGGGTCAGGAGAAGTCCTGAAGAGGTCCTCTGACTCGGGGTCAGGAGAAGTCCTGAAGAGGTCCTCTGATTCAGAATCAGCACAAAGTCAAAGGTCATACGCAGCTGTAGCATCAAGTACTGAACAAACCAAAGATGCGAAGCAGCAAACCAATCAAACTGCAGCAGCACAGGAGGTGAAAGCTGCTGGCCAAGGAGAACCAGGGTAGGATGAGGCTCTGTTCTTCACTTCTGTCCACTTGTGATGTACAATTGTAGAAACAAAATAACATAATAGCTAATAGCATGTTAAACAAGGCAGAGATGTAACATTACTGTTGCATTATGTCCATACAGAAAGACATCACTAGGTGCAGGTCCTGGTGGGCAGCAGAAGTTCACCTTTTATGTGTACATAGTGGTGGACAAAAGCTTCAAGTTTTACAGTAAATGTGATAAACTCGTGCTGCTCCTTACAGACAGCTGTTTTGAAATGGAAATAACCAACTTCAGGTGAGGGTTTTTTTTTGTTTGTTTTTTATTTGTCAGATCTGTGTTCTGAAATGTGCTTTGATTTATTTGTTTGTATATTAATGTGTGCGAGTCAGGACAGCCCAGACGAGTTGCAGTGTGTAGTGTTTTCATCACTCATCAGTCATATGAGGAAGGCACAGTGCTCTTACTGAGCCTCTGTTACTGGACCAGGGGAAATCAAACTGTTCAGCTGTAGGACTCGGCTGTCTGGAAGAAACCTGGAGCACTGCTTTATCGAGCAGCACATCTCAACCTGATTCTTATTGGATCCATTTAATTTTTTTTCCTTTCCACATACTAGGAGCTTGAGAGATAAGGGGTACCTGATTGAGGCAAACTTCTCCGTTGATGAAAATATGGTGCCAAGAGGAAAAATATGGTATAAGTATGGAGTGCTGCAACGACAGAAAGTAATTCAGGAAGTAGCAGAGAGATTCCTTTGGGTGCCTCCGGATCGCTCCGTAAAAGGTAGGAAACCTCTGTTCCATCATGTCTGTATTGAGCTCTAGTGTCTTTCTCTGTTCCATGGAATTTGGTAACTGCATCAGTTCTCTGTTGATGCGTTTCATATCCAGAACTGCACCTGTTTGAAGCATACATGAGTCGCTCAGGATCAATTAAAGATTGGCTGAGGAGCTGGATCAAGTCTGCAGAAAAAGATCTTTCTGAGGCTTGGCAATTCTCTGCGCATGTAATACTGGACAGATTGTTTGAGAAGTGGGAACCTTCAAACCAGGATAGCATGAAGGCATTTGTACAACTCTTAAATCATTATCAGAGGGATCTCCTGACTTCCAAAGAACGGGTATTTTACCCTGCAAATCTGCCTACTCCTCTTGTAATGGTCAGTAAAAACATTTTATTCAAAGCAGCACACTGTAATTGTGACATAGCGGAGTGTCGAGGGTAAAAGGGTGCAAGATGAGGCAATTTACACGAACCAAAAGCAAACACATACAAACACCCACCAATGACAACCCAAACACATACAAACACATACAAACACCCACCAATGACAACCCAAACACATACAAACACATACAAACACCCACCAATGACAACCCAAACACATACAAACACATACAAACACATACAAACACCCACCAATGACAAACCAAAGAACCAAAGACATAGAAACATACACAAATGACAATAACAAAGGACAGGTGTGACACATAATTATTTACATAAGGCCCCCCCCAAACACACACACAGTGATAAAATGCCAAGAAGAAACATTTGGGGAGGAGGAGGGAGCTTTGAAGAAGTACCACACAAGATGTTTTGAAATCGAATTATTATTGTTACGTTCCAAGTACTTACATGTATTTTTTATTATTCTATCTTACGATTTATCTACTGCTTATGAGCGGCATACTCTGGTAGTTGCAAAAACAATTTTTTGTTCTTCCACTGTGCCAGTAAAGTGATTCCACTCTACCCATCTCTGTTTTAGGCACCACAGCTGATTGAAATGAAGCTGCTTAAAATACTGAACGGAGAGGCAGGAGGACCTTCAGAGAGCCCGGCTAACCTCTGCCCTCTGACCATAGGCCTCTCAGTGTTCCAGGTGTCCTGTGCATGCAATGTTGACCTCGGGATTAAGAACTGGGGCACTCTCTGTCACATGGTCTCCTCTGACTCCACACTCACACAACTAGAAAAAGTGAAAGATACCTTTCCAGAACTGCTTCAGTAAGTACTAAAACCCTTCCCTAAATAATATGTACATCAGATTTCACAAAACACAGCTGAAGGCTTATATGCTAAATCATGGTATGCTGAGTTACCACCACATAAGAAAAATTAATCAGATTCACTAAGTAATAAATAAAACAAACATATTCACATTTACATTTATTTGGTATGTTATGCTAGTTGTACTATAGGGATGGTGTAATTTAAATGATTACAACACAACCATCATTTCCAGTCGCATATTGTGTATCTGATCCCTGTGGTGGTTCCTGCTTTGCTCCAGCACGGTGATGGGTCTAATGAACAGCTGTGCGCGGAGGCTGGTTTCAGAGCTCGTGCTGCTGGTTCCTCTCCTGCATGCTCTGAGGTCACCTGGTACCAGCTCGGCCCACTGCAGCCCAGCTGTGGAGGAACCAGACTGGGCCGGCCTTCATCATGTGGAGTACCGCCCATATAGGGAGAGAATGAGAGCATTCCCTGACAAGAGGAGGTGGGTCATGCTGGCGTTTGTAAGATATTAAAGCTATTAAATACACGGGAATGAGCTTAAATTTAGTCTAAACCCATAAGTCAAGAATAGTGTTACAAAATATCTTAAAAATAATGAGTTAATTACACTAAGTAAGCTAATTAATGCCTACTTGATTGTTGACCATTCCGAAATTAGTTTAAAGCCAAATCCCTCCCCCCCACAAAAACTTTCACCTTAATTCATGCTTTGACCAAATAAAACTAAAAACCTTCTTTTGACTATTTTTCCAGAATGATGCTCAAGTTTTGCGATGATAACAAATCAGTGGCTAAGGAGAAACAGCATGTTTTGAGGAGCTGGCTGTCCATGGTGGCTTATGATGATATTACTGTGTTTGCCAAGTCAAACAACATTGAGTCTGAACATCTGATCCAGAACCTAATGTACAGACTAAAGGAATTTGAACTGAACAGATATAAAAATGATTTTGGTCACCAACAGAAATTTCTAGAGGTGTGTAGAACACAGGTTTCTCATAGTACAAGTTTGTTAGAGGTATAAAGAACATTTCTCATGATACAAATTTGTGATTTTTGCATGTTTATTCTTGTTTTGCAGATAACTGAAGAGATCTTGAGACATGCACTGAAGTGGAATGAAGAGGACAAGAACAGGTACATCCTTTATAAAGTGAAGAGAAGGCAGGAAAAGTATTTTGTTCTTTTGACTTTCCCTCTGATTTTAATAAATCCATCCATCCATCCATCCATCCACCTCACACTAATATAACGAACAGAGTTTATAAGCTTTGACTCATTGCGCTTTATGGCTTCATTTTCAGAATCATGCACTGTGAATATTTGGACTCCATTTTTGAGGGCTGCAGGCATGTTCATAAGAGCACTTGCAGAATAACTCAATTTACTTCATTGTTTAAGGCTACAGTGTCATCTTTCCAGCTGGTGCTAAAAATCGCTGAAGTTCAGTATGAAGTGCTTTCAAAGGTAACATATATTACACCTACACAAATTATATTCGCTTATTTTTCTGACCTGGCACTGTTTTTGATGACTTGCACTGTTTTTTCAGAAAGGTGAAGACAATGACAAGGAGAAAAAAATGCTTTTGTCACAGCTTGAAAACCTGCAGAAGGAGTTCAATCATTGGAGAGATGGTCTGCTTCACAAGCCCCTGTTCCACCAGTCCAGATTTTCATACACTAAAGAAATGGAGGTAAAGCCTCGCCAAACAAACACAGCGTAGCCTGGAGATGTGTTGTGAAAACGCTGAGGTAAGTGTGTAAATAATGTCCTGCGTCCTGTATGCAGATCTGGAATGCTTTCCTTCAGCTAGATTGTTCGGTGGAGTGTGTCAGAGAGCAGTGGCTCCACACTGTGGAATCAGACTTAAGAAAGCGGCTCTCTGAGGTATAAGCAAGACGATATATTCTTCACATATTCCACTTACTTATTACCTGCTGTTTATTTATTACCTGTTTATTATCTGTTATTTGACATGCATTCAGTGTTAAATGTTATTTAGTCCTTAAATAAATATTTGAATATTTTGCTCTCTGTTGCAGCTCAGTGATATGCAGCACGTACAGGTGTGCTGTCTGGAAATGTCAGCACAGGCTATAAAGAACAGCCACAGCATCATTCAGACTTGTTTTCAAGATTCATGTAGGTCTGGAATAAGCAACATATGCCAGGTTGGTGAAGGATGTCTCGCATGTGTTGTTTTTTTGGCATGAATGCACTGTTCTCTAGTTACATATGTATGTGTTCTGTGTTGTGCATATCTACTCGCGTGATTTCATATGCATACATATACATATCAAATTCATTATATAGTTTTATTTCGGTTATATTCACCCACTATCTGTGTCATGTCTAGGCAGGAAAGGAAGGTGAACTTCTGCTGAATCTCCTGTCAGACTCAAAGTCTCTTCGCTCTTCCGTCCTCTCCTCTATCCTTTTGGAGTCTGCGGCTCGTTGCAAAGGGGACACAGTGACGCAACTATTGGATGCTCAGTCTGCGATCCATGTCCTTCTCTCCCACGGTACTCCATTTTGACCATTCAGAATTAGCATTAGCATCAGCATTTAGAATTAGCCCTGCAGACAGCTCCCTGGCCTTTTGGCACTTGATGTTTGTCCCACCATGTACTATTTTGCACACTGCATGTTCTGACACTACCTCTCGCTCTGCAAAAACAGCACACTAATCCATGCGTTCATTTGTGATGGATAGGAGTATGCACCCAAGTACTTTTAGTATGGTGTGGCTTCATTCTTAAAAATCATTCTGTTTTTGTGGACTTATCTAAGAGAATGAGTTTCCAGAAAAGCAGCAAAATGAAACCAAATGAAACTTTAGAGTTCCATTTCTTAATTTTATTATATATAACATCACTAACTTCTGTGTTATGTCTCTTCAGGGGACTGGAATCAGTGGAAAGTAAATGAAGACGCCAGTCAGCTTATAGAGAGTTGTCTGACTACGTTGAGATCGCTGGTCACTTCTCTTTGTCAGGGTGATATTCCTCTTGGTCATCTGCAGGATATCCTGAAACACTCTAAGCACTTCAAGAGGCTTTATAAAAACTGTAAATGCCATGACACACTTTTTTCCTCAATATTATTACAATTAGTTCACAAAATGGATTTTTTTCCTCATAAACTGCATATCATTAGACTTAAATATAGTCACTTGAAATGAGATTCTTTGTCTTTATATCCAGGTAAGAGTCTCAAAAAACTCGATAACATTTCCATTGATGCAGAGGAGTTACTTATTCAAAGGGAGAAAGACCTCCAAGCTCTGAGGGAACAGAGAAAACATATGGATGTCCTCATCAAGATGATTGCCAAAATCTCAGAGATGATCCATGGTGTGTTTGGCACAATAGAGACCATTAATCCCTCAACGATATGTTTAACACATCTGTATTTCTAATTTTCACTTGATACTTATTTGGACGTTAGTGTATAAGCTAATTTTCATGTCCCAACAGTACCTGAGATTTCCTTACTTGAGGAACAACACAAAATGAATCAACACGCAGTGAGCTTAAATGAGCTGGTGGAAGTGCAGCCATGCTTTTCCAAGGAAGCTGCCAGTGGACTCTCCACGGGGAGGGTCTTGTGCTACAGCGCTGACCCCACACTGCTGCATACGGCAATGCAGATGTATGAGCTTCATGGTAGCAACCTCCTTCTTTTCTCATGGGTTGAAAAGGCAACTGCACTGGCTTCTGCAACCTCTCGTGCTGTCCGTGTGTCACTGAGTCTGAAGGAAGTCTTCTCTGAAATCTGGGAGCCTTCTCTCCATGACTTCTGCAGTTTAGGTGTGAGGATTGCATGTGGAGTTGCTACCTTTGAGGAAGTGGACAAAGTTGTGGATGGGTGTGGTGATGAGGGTGAAGGCACACAGATCAAGAAGGAACTGGATCTTATAGCCACTAAGGTGGAGACGTATCAGGACCCAGACAAAGATTGGCCTAAGCTGAGGCTTAGTCAGATCCAGGAGTACAGACAGCTTTACCATGCAGGAAAGTCTGCCAGCGCCATTCTGAAGATAAGAGACAAACTCAACCTGCAAGGAGACTTCAGCCACATTTGCTGTCTTACTCGGCTGGTAAAGAGAAGTCTACATCTCACCAAAGGTTTCTAGGTCCTTAACACTTAAGATGACCGTATCTCATTTGTCGGTCATGTTTGTATTTTGTGCTGTGCAGAGAGAAGACTCGTTCAAGAGGAAGACTCTAGAGTCACTAAGTAACGATCTCATCAGGGCTAAGCAAAGGCTGTTGAACGTCAAGCATCAGCACACAGCTTGTCTGGACGCATTCTTGGAGAGTGGAAAACTAGTCACCTGGGTTAAGACACAAATTAAAAGTGAGTTACTGGTCCTCCAGTCTCTTCATTAACTCTCCAAAATATTTAGTGTTTTAGAGGAGAATATGATATACTTATTTCAACAAGCTTACTTAATAGTTTTGTAAATGATCCTTTCAATTTCAAACAGATCTAAGTGAGCTGAAAGTCTTTATGGAATTGGCCTCCATTTCGGCTGGAGAGAACGATGCAGAGATTGACAGACTGGCCAGTTTTCATGATGCTGTCATGGGCTACAGCCCTTTGATGTATTCCCTACATCAAAAGGCAGGCTTTGAAGACTTAATTGCATGTGCTGAGCAAGTTTGGGACACTCTCCAAAGAGATGAGAAGCTTTCAGAAAAACTGGTAAGCATTTTTGTTGAATTTTTCTAGAATTAGATTTTGACCTGTGTGTATGCCTTGTCAGAATGCCTTTGCTACATTTAAATATGAATAGTAGTTACCAAGATGTAGTTGTTGTATATGTATATGGAAATATACATACTGTATGTATATGTAAAATGTATATGTAAATATTTATATGTAAATATGTATATGCAAGTTGTATCTTTGGTATGTTGTTTGTAGAAAGACTCCTCTCGTTGGCTGGATTGGCTGAAAAGCTTGCGGGAGACTCATGGTTCTGTTGAGCAGTCTTCTCTGTCTTTGGCCTCAGCTATCAATACCCACGGTGTGTACAATATAGACTGGCCTGCTGGTTCTTCTGGGAAGGTAAGTAGATTTTGTAGACAGCAGAGCAGACATTAGGCACCAAACCGAAGCAAGAACAAATGCAGTATAAGGATGTGAATCGTGGTTCATTTGTATTCGTATGAGGTACACAGGGGATGTTTGAAACAGTGCCTTTTTGTTACCAATTTTTAGAAATGTCTGGGCAGTGTCCTATGCATGAAGGTGATGAACAGTGAAAGGGACAAGACATATAGCCTTGACGAACTACTGGAGCTTCAGAACAAGCTGATGCTGATGTCATCCAAAGGAGAGCATGGCAAGGACCAAGTCAACAAGTTCACTGAAGTTAGTTTACTGTAATGTGTATTCTTGTTAATTTAATGGTAAATTGAAACAGCCCATAACATTACTCAGACTGTTTAGGGTTTAATTATTTAAAATTCTAAATATTCATGAATCAAATTGTCATCGAATGGGACAGTTATTCAATATTTTCACAATAGTGCGGCCAATGAAACTCTTTCTTGTAGGTTTTTGAGGGAGTTCAAAGAATGGGATGCATCCTCCTACAGTTACATTCATCTGGCAATGTATTCTTCCAAGACATGAGAGCACTTGTGAAATGCAACCCGGGAAATGACCCATGCATCGATGTTCACTTTCCTTTACTTGGGAAGCATGTTGTCTATCATGGACATGTTGCAGAGAGTCTTCAAGAAGTATGTCGCTCTATGGAAGCTTGCCATGAAGATTGGCGTGGTTTTATGTCTGATATGAGATGTCGATTTCAACCTCTGAATAACTTTACCTCAGAACAACTAGTCTATCTTTGTCACTGGATACACAACATCTGTGTAAAAGGAAAACCAGTACCACAGCAGATATGGTATCTCCTAAACCCCCTTAATCCAGGGAGCTCCTTAAATGACATCAGAGATGCTTTTACAAAGGCAAGAGAGAGCGCTGAGTCTCTGTTTGGATGCCAAATCCATGCTTCCTCTGTAATACTAGAATCAAAAGACAATACAAATCAGAAAAGTGACACTGAGAATATGGTGGAAGAACCTTCAAACAAAGCTGACACAGAAGGTGAAGTAAGCATGCTTCAAGAAGATAGTGAAGTAGAAGGAGGAATATTTGTCCTCTGTAATGAACCTGAATCAGTGGAGCGTGTGGCTAACATCGAGTCACACCATTCCACACAGGTTCAGAAAGAAGCTGCTACAGAGACTTTGAGAGATTTGTGGCAAAATTTTAGACATGACATGCCCAGATACCTTAAACAATATGTAGATATAGAGCTACTGGCCCGGTTCCTTTCCAATCTCTCTGCCATGAATCGGCTATATATCAATCGAAACTTGCCATCTATTCTTCAGGAAGGAAGGCCCAATCTTGTCCATTGTCCTGCATCAGATTTGATAAGCACCACACTTTGTTTTTACGCAGAGAGCCCAGAACAGAATTTTCCCTCTACTGATGAGGTGTTGGTGTGCCATGAAAACACAAATGAAGAAGAGGTGGAGATCTTTTTACGCCGATGCTTAGGCCGTGGTGTTTTAAGCAGTCAAAAGAAAATCTATACCCTGGTCAACCCAGGTTTGCTCTCCTATGATGTGAGTGTGGCTATGGCAGAACGATTTGAGGCATTGGAAATGAGTGCTGGGTCTCATTATCGCCTAATTATGGTCTGTCCAGTTAACCAAGACAGATATGTCCCATCGTTCTTTAGCAACTACAAGGTTCAAACAGTATTGAACATTTCTGCAGAAAAAATCCAGAAATACCTACAGAATCATTTAACTGCCCCATTTGATTTTGGTAGCCTCTCCCAGGCTTATCCAAATAATCTTTCATCCTGGATGATCACATCTAAACGTCCAGCTGTTGGTATGTATTTGAATATTTTATGTCACTTTGATGTCTAAAAATGTTCTCTCTGCTTTAGTTAATAATGTGTTAAATGTGTCCAATGACCACTCTTCTCCATGCAGGAAAGTCTCTCTGTGTTAAACGGATGTTCCAGCATTTTTCCAGCAAGTTTGCATCAGCACATTATCTGCCGATTAGACTAATAGAACCTAGTGTTGATGTTGATCTCTTTATCCAAACCGTTTTGGAGAAACTGTCACCATTGAGAGAAGAGGATCCCGTTCTCCTGCACATTGACACTGGAGCTGTATGTTTCACAACAATCTCACTTATGATAAACACTCTTAATGACTTTTACCTACGATGCTATACAGTGTTGCTTAATGCTGATTTTGTGTATTTGGTTTGACAGGTTCATTGTGGTTTAGAGGAGTTCGTTTTCAGATTACTTGTTCTAGGATGTTTGTGTAATAGTGAAGGGAAGCTGTGGAGGAGAAACACAGCTCACCTGGTGGTAGTTGAAGCTCTTCTACCAGATCCTGCACACAAGATCCAAGCTCACAAAGAGGTATTCATCTTACTTTGTGTACTTTTCTTGTTTTTTTATCAAATATCTCATTTGTAAGATGTCAAGCAAAAAAAAAAGATGTTGTTGCTAATCATGAAAAATATCAGTTAGCTTTAATTAGTTTTCCATTTATCATTACACAAATGAAAAAGTGGGGTCTTTTAAAATAATTATTTGTACAATTCTCTTGATTTTCATTGTAGTCAAATCAAGGACTTCTGCCTTTACTGCCAACTATTCACTGTAGACCTCCAAAAGAAGTAAAAAAATTGGAGCACAAAATCAGAAATTGCAGACAAAAACATGTGTCCTTAGACCCACTGATGGACAGACAAGAGTTTGAATCTGAGGGTGTTCAGAGACCTTACCAATATCTGAAGAGATTCAACAGACATGACAACTTGGACTATTTTAGATATAAAGCTAAGTCTGAAGAGGGCAACCCAGTGGACTGTCTTCAGTGTCTCTTATCAAACTGTGGACTGAAAGACCCATCATGGGCTGAGCTGAAACACTTTACTTGGTTTCTTAATCTGCAGCTTAAAGATTGTGAGAGATCTGCTTTCTGTGATCCCGAATTTTTAGGTGACAGCCTGCGTGGTTTCAAGAACTTCATAGTTAAATTCATGATACACATGGCAAGGGACTTTGCCTCTCCTTCCCTGGACATCTCTGACCAGAGCTCTTTTCTTCTCCAAAAGAGCAACCAAGGAGATGATCTTTTAGCCAGATTGACCATTCGGAAGCGATGGGAGAATGAGTCTCATCCATACATCTTCTTTAATGCAGATCACTTGACCATGACCTTCCTTGGTTTTCATGTGAATCAAAACTCCATGGGGACTCTTAATGCTGTTGATCCACGAAATAGTAACATTTTGATGGCAGATGTGATGTCACATGACCTTTTCTCAGGACTTCAGGAACAAAGAATTTCTTTCTCTGAAGACTTTGATAAACTACCAAGAGAGAACAAAATAAAAAAGCTTTCCTTTGTTGTTGGTGCTAAAGCATGTGACCCTGATCCCACGTATGAGCTCACTGCAGACAATGTGATGAAGATGTTGGCTATTCATATGAGATTCAGGTGTGAGATACCAGTCATCATAATGGGGGAGACTGGCTGCGGGAAGACAAGACTAGTGAAGTTTCTCTGCGATCTGCAGAGGGAAGGAAGAGATGTTGAAAACATGAAATTGGTCAAAGTTCATGGAGGAACTACAGCTGACACCATATACCAGAAGGTTGACGAGGCAGAACGACTTGCAGAAAAAAACACTCAAAAATACAGTTTAGATACAATTTTGTTTTTTGATGAGGCGAACACCACAGAATCCATCTTTGCCATCAAGGAGGTACTTTGTGACAAGACCGTGAAAGGAATTCCTTTAAAAAAAAATACTGGTCTGAAAATAATTGCAGCCTGCAATCCCTACAGGAAACACAGTACTAAAATGATTGAACGATTAGAGCGAGCTGGATTGGGCTACAGAGTGAAGGCTGAAGAAACAGACGATCGACTTGGTAAAGTCCCCATGCGGCAGCTTGTGTACCGAGTTCATCCTTTACCCCCAAGTATGATGCCCCTTGTCTGGGACTTTGGACAGTTGAGTGATTCAACAGAGCTGTCCTACATTCATCAGATTGTGCAGAAACAAATGAAAGAACACTGCCTGCCTCTTGAATGCCAGAGAGTGGTCACCTGTGTTTTGGCAAAATCTCAAAGTTACATGCGGAGTCAAGAGGATGAATGCAGTTTTGTAAGTCTTAGGGATGTAGAGAGGTCAATGAAGGTGCTGATATGGTTTTACCAACACAGAGATCATCTTTTCCCAAACTGCCAATCGACTGAAATAGTGCAGATGACCCTGAAATGCTTGGCTCTTGCTTTGGGTGTTTGCTATTATCCATCACTTGAGTCCAGAGAGAAATACTTGATCACTATTAGCGAGTATTTTCCCAGCCCACTGAACTCCAGAAAGGCACTGGAGGGTGAGATTTCCTCTTGTCAAGACTTCTTTCTCCAGAACATTCGAACAAGAGAGACAATTGCTAAAAATTTAGCCTTGAAAGAAAATGTCTTTCTCATGGTGATCTGCATTGAGCTAAGAATTCCTCTCTTCCTGGTAGGCAAGCCAGGAAGCTCTAAATCTCTTGCTAAAACGGTAGTAGCAGATGCCATGCAAAGACAGGCTTCTCACTGTGACTTGTTCCAGAAACTTAAAGAGGTACATATGGTATCTTTTCAGTGTAGCCCTCACTCAAGTCCAGAAGGGATCATTGGAACTTTCAGGAACTGTGCTCGTTTTCAAAAGGACAAGAACATGGATGAGTATATCTCAGTGGTGGTTCTAGATGAGATTGGTCTGGCAGAAGATTCTCCCCAGATGCCGCTCAAAACCTTGCACCCTCTTTTGGAGGACGGGTGCGTTGACAGTGAGAAGCCAGAGCCACACATGAAGGTAGGCTTTGTTGGAATCTCAAATTGGGCTCTTGATCCAGCAAAGATGAACAGAGGGATTTTTGTGTCTCGTTGGGATCCAAGTGAGAATGAGTTAGTGGAGACGGCCAATGGCATCTGCTCATCCTCCAGATCCGTTCTTCTCAAAATCAAGCATCTTTTACCGAAGTTGGCAAAAGGATTTTTAAGTATATGTAAAAGTGACAACGACCAGTTCTTTGGACTCAGAGACTATTACAGCTTGGTGAAAATGATTTTTATGTCAGTTAAAAATTCAGACCAGGAGCCTAGTGATACTGACTTGGCAGAAGCAATACTCCGGAATTTCAGTGGACAAAAAGGCAACTTTTATCCTCTCAATCATTTCAAAGACCTCTTCTTTAACTTTGATGAAGTCCCTAGGACAAGCACACTTAAAATGATTGAACAAAACCTTGACTTCCACAATAACAAAGAGAGTCGGTATCTTCTCTTGCTTACAACAAACAATGCTGCCCTATACATTGTTCAACAGTGCATATTTTCGAAGGGTAATTACACCTGCCCTGAAATTGTGTTTGGTTCAGGATTTCCCAAAGACCAGGAGTATGCACAAATCTGTCGCAATGTAAGTCGAGTAAAGACATGTATGGAGACTGGTCGGACTGTCGTCCTCTTGAATCTGCTGAATCTGTATGAGAGTCTCTATGATGCTTTGAACCAGTACTATGTTTACTTCAGTGGTCAACAGTATGTTGACCTGGGACTAGGGTCCCACCGAGTGAAGTGCCGAGTCCACAGAGACTTCAGACTTGTTGTCATTGAAGACCAGGAGAAAGTCTACGACAAGTTTCCAATTCCACTTAAGAACAGGCTGGAGAAGCACAAAGTAGACAGGAGCACAGACCTGGCACCATGGCAGTGCAAAGTACTAGAAAAACTGAAAAACTGGGTGCAAACATTTTCTCAGTTTTCTAGGTCATTTGCACCAGATTTTAGCCCAACTGATGCCTTTGTTGGATTTCATGGAGATGCATGTGCCAGTGCCCTCCTCCAAGCTCTAGAAAGAAAAGCAAAACAGGACAATCCTGAAATGGGAGACAGCAACATTATCTTTAATATGCCAATTGAGAACAACAGTGATTCAATGCCCATAGAAGAGGGTAGCATGTCCATAGAAGGTGATATAAAAGAAAACCAGACACAGGTCCTCACTGAAGGAGAAGGATCGGCCTCTAATCAAATTATACCTGATGACGAGAAAACTAATATGGCAGACAGCGGTGTTGAGTCAGATGTTCATATGGTTCTTCCTGGTGAGGATGCTGAGGGTCTTGTTTTGATGCACAACAATTTGGACGACATTGGAGCTGACAGGGAAAGAGCGGAGACTCTTGAAAACATTTCTGAGTTCAAGGAAATGGACGTAGGTTTGAGTGGCCTTGAGACAATAAAAAACAATGTGCCAAATGTAACCAAGGATGAAGAAGAAGATGTCTATGAGTGTGCCAAGTACTTCTTGTTGAACTGTGCCACTCCAGATTCTGTGCTGAGATTAAAGTACTCTCAGATGGGCAATCAGGAAGTAGACAGGATTCAGAAGCTATGTTTTCACCAGCAAGGCCATCACTCCCTTAGAGCCTTCATGGACGGTCATTTGCAGAAGACAAATGACAAGGAAAAAAACAGATTCATAGAGGTGAGAGATCATTTCATAAAGTCAAAGTGTCATTTTGACCTGTAATTGATCATCTTGTATTCATTATGTAATGTATTTGGTGCCATCTACTTAAAATCACATGGTCTGTTGCATTTTGTGCTAGGTAACCACCTTCTCTAATCTGCTCACTAAAGCTGATGTGCGGCATTTGACTCGGGCTTTGGGTTTGTCCGTGGAGCGGATCCTTTTGCTTTCTTTGCACCAGTTCGATACGGAGGCATCTTTTTGCAGCAAGATTCGGTACATAAAGTCTTTGTTTAGTACTGAGCTACACAGAGAATCTCATGTATACAAAGTGCTGCACATTTATACCTGTCACCTCTGGTAGCATTATAGGTTTCCAATATCTTGTTAACTCACAATTCACAGTGAACTTTTCCACAGCACATAAATAAAATGGAATAAAAGTGATTGGTAATGCCCATTAAGCTCTCCAGTCAGATCTGATATACAGACACCTGATGTTCACCTTTCACACTGTGTATAAATTCATTCAGATCAGTCCCTTGCTTTGCTGTTACTCTCAGATACTTCCTTCAGAATGCTGGTCTGTCCCTCCACATCCTGCTTGTTCAGATGGACATGGAGGATTCCCCTTGCAAAAATGAGCTAATTGCTTCAGCAAAGTGAGTTTTTTTTCTGCTTTTTATAATTTTTCTTTCAATGAAAACTCATATATGATCATTCTTATAGAAAGATTGTACTGATTGTTTAGATTTTATGACACAGGCATTCTCCAGCATGCCGTGCTACTGAAGAGTGGGCATGCGCTTCACACGGCCAGTGCTGCTCCATTGCATGGGGCATCTGCACATGTTCACCATGTACTATCAATATGTGCTTTCAGGTACTGCACTATGAATGAACTCCAGTCTTTACCATCACAAGACCGCAACTCTTATATTGTGTTTGTCACAAAACTCGCCAGGATTGCAAGTGGCAATAAGTATATTGGTTTCCAAGGAGGTAAGTAAAACTACTTTCTCGTATGGACATTTACACCAGTGTTGGCTGTCTTGTTTAAAGTTACTTTCCATCAAAGGTGCATGGCTTTCAATACATATTGATGACCTCAGAGACACTGACGACATGAGTTTGGATCTCTCTGTTTACTGTGGAAAATCTATCAGCAAACTCCTCTCACAGTCGAGACAACCAGGTCTGACATCTCCTTTCATCCTGAACCTATAAGTACATGTACAAATGCAGATACATTCTGGATCCATTTTATTAAACATCTTCCATGCAGGTGCATCTGTAAAGACCATAACCTTTCGCTAATCATGTTTATTAGTAACCCTCTGACTAGTGCTTTATTAATGATGAGTTTCTGAGCAGACCACTGTTGGCTGGGTATGTTTTGGTGGAACACGTCTCATCCTTGTTGAGAAAGGCCTACCACCAATTATTCAGTCAGCCATGGTGCTGTGGTCAGAAACTATATTTATGTATTTTTTTATTATTGTTTGTCTTGCTGTTTCATCTGGGTACCTTAAATTGTACCACATATACGCTTTTTATGTTTTTTTTCCCCCATATTGTGCATTTTTAGATGTCATGGAAATAGATCAAGAGACAGCTGTGTCAGAAAGCCAGTCGGTAAAGTTCTAACGAATTCTATGAAATGTGCAAAATATCTATCATTATATTAACTTTCCACAGTTATATGACTTATTTGTTTGTATATTTGCTCAACAGAATGAATCCGCATACCTACACAGTTTGTCCCTTGTGAGATCCTGTACTCAGAAAGCTGTTTCTTTACTGAGGGACCCAGTTAATATGGCCTCTAGAAGCATGGACCGAATGCAAATTCTTCTTGGCCTTCTGGGAAATGACCCAGGATGGACCGGAGGTCGGTTTATTTGTCTTATCTGCATCACTTATTAGCAAATCATACAGATTTATTTTTCATAATTGCATCAGACATTGAAATGGTTTTAATCTGCATTGTAATATTTCTGTATTAGCACATTTCCAACAAATATTGCTGGCAAGACTGGTGTTTGCCATGGAACAGAGGGAGGAGCTTATTCCTCAGGCTAAAGACTGGGTAAACAAGGAAGCCATGAAGCAAGAAGCTCTCCAAGAAGGAGGCACACTGAGGTACTGAAGTGTTATCAGGTCATGGTTTACATGTTAATGATTAAATAGTGGTTTCATTTACTCAATTCACAGTGATACACTTTTTATTATGATTTTTTGTTAGTAGGATATAAATAAACTTCAGAAATCATTAGCATAATCAGGGGTATCTGACTGAGGTCTTTGTAGATGTTGAGTATAGTGTTGGCTCTCAAAGATGCCATTGTGTTGAAGCCATTGTGTTGTATCACTTAGACTTCTCCTTTGGTTGTCTTTGTCGTCTTTTGTATGTAGACACACTCTGTGGCGATGTCTGCAAACTGTACTGACCCCGACCCTGGCCCAGATGTTTGAGGTGTTAGACAGAGACTCCAACCTAAACTTGGTTTGTGGCGCTGGCCTCAGTGAAGGACTCGTCCAGTTCTGGCTGGACATCTTCAGTGATGGCCACATTCTAGACTTCACAAGGCCACAAAGTTCAAGGTAACATGTAACAAGCATGTCGAGAGCAAAGTCAGATAACAGCTGACACTTTATAGCATGTTTATAAATTCTCAAATTCTCATGCACTTTGATTTCATAATATAAAAAGGCAACTTAACATCTACTGTTTGTCTTTTCTCAGTGCCTCAGAACAAGAGATAAATATTCAGTACAATCTGTTTGTGTCAGAAGAGCAACACAACTGCTCTGCACCGTTTAGCTGGCTGATCAGACTGTACTGTCAGGACCTGTGGGAGGAGTCTCAGTTTGCACAAAGTGAGGACACATTCACATAGACTTCACTGTGCTGTGGGAGGAGTTTGGTGTGAGGATGTATTCACAATATCTGTTTTCAAGCCAGTGCTGATATATTGCTCCAAACATAAATATCTGGATACAGATGAAACCTAATAAAGGATTTTTTTTCTGTGAAAGTAAATGACTTGTCAGTCACTGATCGCACTTTGCTGGATGTCTGATAAAGCAGTAAAGTTTCCCCAGATGACAAAGAAAAGTTTTCACATGTCCTGTATTTGTGTTCCAGGTCCTGAACAGAGTGGTGAGGAGAGGATCCTGCAGTTTGTGAGTGCAGTGAGAAACAGTAGTCTGGGCGGCTACATTGACAAACTCTCGGAGACAGAGCAGCAGGACCTGGGCCAGAAATATCTCACTGACTTTATGCTGCTCTCCTTTAGAATTCAGAGTGAGCAAGAACTGAAGGTGAGAAACCAGAGAAGGTGTGTTGCCTCTATAAGGAAATTGTTTATATAGCTGATGTTTTACTTATGCATATTTTACTGCCTTGAACTAATCTGCAGTGGTCGTGATGCACTCCTGAGTTGACTTCACATTTAATGTACTGTATGTGTGTATGTGTGTGTGTGTGTGTGTGTGTGTGTGTGTACGTATGTGTGTGTGCATGTACGTGTGTGTGTACATGTGTGTGCCTGTGTGTGTGTGTGTGTGTGCATGTGTGTGTGTGTGTGTGTGTGTGTACGTGTGCGTGTGTGTGCATGTGTGTGTTTGTGTGTACGTATGTGTGTGTGCATGTACGTGTGTGTGTGCATGTGTGTGTTTGTGTGTACGTATGTGTGTGTGCATGTACATGTGTGTGTACATGTGTGTGTGTGCATGTGTGTGCCTGTGTGTGTGTGTCTGCATGTCTGCATTTGCGTGTGTGTTTTGCAGGTGTACAGGTCCGCAGTGCTGGGGTGTGTTGCTGCTCTGCAGCAGGCTCTGTCTGTGAGCCCCAGTCTCACTCCCGCCTGGGTCACGGCAGCCGGCCGCCACTACAGCTCTCGCCTGGACGCCCTTTCACACATGCTGCGGCTCCAGCCTCAGCTAGCTCCTCTCCTCCTCATGCAGAACGCGCATGACGACAGACCTGACATGGTGAGGAACAGTACCGGCCCAGAACACCTCAACTGGTGACTGAGCTCCCAGCCAGAGCTTTGAGATCAGTACTGTATATACAGCAGGATTGTCATTAATGATGGAAGGGTAGTGAGAAATTTCAGAAAGTGTAGTAAACAAGGTTTTCAGATAAACAAGTGTTTCTCTGGATAAAGTGTGTGTACTACATTACAATTTCTAATTTTATTAGATTATTATTTTGATGTATTGCAGTGTGAAGACATTCTGGCTTTAGGGATATGTGTAGAGCAGACTAAACTCCAGGATATTACCTCACTTCCTGCATGCCGGAGCTTCCTGAGAAGAGTTGAAATGCTGCAGCCCTGTTTACAGAGAGCATTCACTCCTGAGTATAGCTCCCTCTGCAGCCCTGGCTGTCTCAAACACCTGGACGCTATAAAGTAAGTCTCATGGACATAAAGAGAGAGCACAGGCCCCACTTTATGGCTCGTCATTGTACATCAAGCTTACAACCTTAAGCTTGGTGTTGTCTGTGTTGTGTTTTCCCAGGACAGTGTGGCTGAGTATTCTGGTCATAGCTGCTTTTATCGAGCAGGTTGTGGTAAGGGTGGATCTACATGGCGAGAGGCTGGTGGCACTGACACTCGCACACTGCAGTCAGCTACAGAGGGTGAGTGGGCAGGCACTGACTGGTGTTAGGGGCTCGGCTGGTACTATAGATAGGCCGCAGTGTCACAAACAATAGAAAATTATCAATATAGACAGCAGTGTCACAAATAATAGAAGCCACATGGAATGAAGCAGTGCAGTGTAATTGTTTTCTCCCTCTGGAATCTCTCCAAACAGCCCTCTGTTTGCTAGGTTGTTTTAACATTTCACTACCGGAATGGCTTATAGCTCTAGTTTATATCTGTGGCTTATAGCAGCCCATTTCAGACTGCTCCTCAGTTGTCCCCACATCGCCCTCTACTGGGGAACTCTTTACAGTTCTCCCACTGTTGACACACTGTGTGGTTCTGTCCATTAGCTGATGGAGGAGTGTCCTGACCTGCGGGACAGAACCACCCTGCAGCAGCTCATCCGTGTTCTCAACGACTACTACTTGGACAGCACCAGCAGAGAGCTACGGTACAGCCCACCAAGCCCTGAGGACCAGGAAATCTGCCAAAGTTAAGGTCTCTGCCCTCTAAAAAGGGCAGACTTTAACTTTGTTTAGGGAGGGGTTTTAATGGTTAAATCATTATTTAACCAAAAACGGTTCTCACTGGAAATCCCTTTAGTGGTGACATTTAGAGCTACACTGGCCCAGAAAATCACCTATAAACATATTTGTATGAAAGATTGTGCTTTCTATTTTATAAATGAACAACAAGTATGTCTCTGGCTATTGTCCATGGTTCAGTGTGTTTCTTCAAATGCTTTTTAATGATTTTTTCATTAGTTTTGGTCTGAAGTGTCCCGTGTGCCTTGGGGATCTCTCCAAACCCTGTGCCCTGGACTGTGAGCATGTCTTCTGTCTGTCCTGTGTGACGACATGGACACAAGGACAAGGCCCAAAGCAGTGTCCCAAGTGCAGGGCATCCCTGCCCCCCAACTTCCAGCCCGCAGTCTCCACTAGTGTCGAGTGAGTTTACCAGAGAGTGCCAGTCTCTCCGTCTGTGTCTCTCCTCTCTGTCTCTCCTCAGTCTCTCCTCCCTGTCTCTCTCTCAGTCTCTCTTCTCTGTCTCTCCTCTCTGTCTCTCCTCTCTGTCTCTCTCTCAGTTTCTCCTCTGTCTCTCTTCTCAGTCTCTCCTCCTGGTCTCTTTTTTTTTAACAATTTCACGTTAGAAGAGGAACGGGATTATATTATCATTTGGTATGTTGGCTATGGAAGCAGTACTGTAAATTAATGGTCTCTTTTGAAAAAGGATTCGAAGGGGGCGTGGTTTTGAGTTTTCTGCAGCGTTCCTCATGAATAAATGCCCGTATTAAGTCGTGGGACGATTAACCAATCAAAGGAGAGGACACTAATAAAAATGGGGAAACGACGGAAGAGGAGGAGGAGAGACAGCAGGTGTGGGAAAGTGTGGTTGTCATTTCTTCCAAGGAGCTAATTTTGGTTTTTCGGGTTTCTAAAGCAATATCCTCCTCGTGCGCATGAGTTTTTACTTTTGGCATGTCTGGCCCTTTATACGTGCTGGATATAAGAGGATGTCTGCTTTCCGCGAATACCGGACTTGGGAGTAACAAACCGAAGTTATTCCACGGAGCATGCCCTCCGAGTGCTGAGCTGTGGAGTTTATTGTAGGACTGTTTTGTGACTCTACCCTCTCAAAGACACCCGAAAAGTATTGAGACCGCTGAGTCTCATCGATTGTCCGGATTGTGTAAGGGGATTTCAATGTGAAATGTTTGAGTGGGATCACGATGAATACATGATATATGATTGCATGTATGCGTCATTAAATGTGATATCCTGATGAGCGATCTGATGATGTGTGAGGAATCCCAGAGGGAAGCCTACATCTCCCTCCTTAAAAGCGTTTGTAAGGCCTCTCATGCCGGGTCCTGAGTGCTTATGCTGATGTGCGCACTGTAGGAGGGGATCGCGTTGAGGGGTTAGTTAGACTTTCAGTCTCTCCTCTCAGTCTCTCCTCTCTGCGTGTGCGTGTGTGTGCGTGTATATGTGTGTGTGTGTGTGTGTGTGTGTGTGTGTGTGGAACCCTGTAGCACGGTCTGTGCTGCCCAAACTCTTACTGCAGCACAGGTATCAACAGGTCTCTGTCTTCTGTCTCTCTCTCTCTCTCTTTCTCTCTCTCACTCACTCTCTCCCTCTCTCTCTCTCTCTCTCTCTCTCTCTCACTCACTCATATACTCTCTCTCTCTCTCTCTCACTCTCTCTCTCTCTCTCTCTCTCTCTCTCACTCTCTCTCTCTCTCTCTCTCTCTCTCTCTCTCTCTCTCTCTCTCTCTCTCTCTCTCTCTCTCTCTCTCACTCTCTCTCTCTCTCTCTCTCTCTCTCTCTCTCTCTCTCTCTCTCTCTCTCTCTCTCTCTCTCTCTCTCTCTCTCTCTCACTCTCTCTCTCTCTCTCTCTCTCTCTCTCTCACACTCTCTCTCTCTCTCTCTCTCTCTCTCTCACTCACTCACTCTCTCTCTCTTTCATGCTCTTGCTCTCAGTCTCTCTTGCTCTCTCTGTCACACAAGCGCTCACACATACACACACACAGCCTTGTTGCTGTGATCATGTGTATTATGCTGTTGAAGCTGTAATGTTTGTGGTCTCATAATTGTCGGGTACATGATAAGATGCTTTCTCATGGTGCTTTCTCCAGTTTTGACCAGGTCAAAGGTCACATTCAGGCATATTTAGGAAACCTGGAGCAGAAGCTCCTGGATGATGAGGACAGGACTGAACTTTACAGAATGTTTGTCAACTGTTTTCAAGTAAGTGGACTTTGATTCCCAGTTCAGATGAGGGTTATGTCCGGATTCCTATTGATTTGTTCATGTTATTAAATGTCTAAAGTACAAATCAATGTGTCCCAACACCTGTCAGACACTCGCTGATCCCTTCAACCACTGTACGTTTCTTAAACGTTTATTTTATCTCATAGGATTCCTACTGCATCTTAGTGTGTAACCCAGCAGTTCTAGCCCTTCTTGATTTCTTTCTTTCGTAACGTTCTTTGATTATGTGCTTAGATCTTGTGCAAGGTCTGCAGCCCTTGCAGTCAGCTAATTGCATCCATATCTACGCTGCCTTGACAACATGTTTGTAAAAGGGGTCTCACACGGTTTTTTGCTCAGGACTGTCTGCCCAGCCTGGGTCAGAGTGCAGCCCTGGAGGCGGGAGAGGCATGCCGGCGTCAGGAGGACATTCACTTCCTGGGTCGAGTGGCCCGTCGTCAGGCCCCGCTCAGCGTGTGCCAGCCCGCTGACTTCCTGCTGACCATGGCACGACTCCGAGCTTGTCTGGGCACGGCCGCCAGCGTACTGCCCAGGGCCCTCGGCCTCAAGACGGGTGAGGAGACCTCAGAGCCTCCTGTGTGATGACGAGCTGAGTGTGGATGGTTCTGTACAGAGAGACGAAAGACTGGAACCCAAATGGAGAATCCATATCAAGCACCTGGTTGTGGTGTGAAGTTTTGATTTCATTTCCCCTGGACTCTCTATTAACATGGCTGTGTGTAGAAAGGGCGGTTTTGTGTTCGGCGTCTGTCATCGCATGTAACTTTGTTGTTGTGCTGCTGCTGAAGTGTGTGCTGGGGTCGCACATTCTGCGTGTCGTCTGCAGGCAGTTGTGCCGAGTGGGAGCTGAAGCTTCTGGAGCAGGTGAAGGCAGTGTGTGAGTATGGGGACCATGACTGGTACCGAGTCTACCTGCTGCGAGCACTCAGCAGGCTGGCCGGCAGCCATTGTGTGCAGGCTCTGCTGAACAGCACCGTGTATGAGTGGGTCCTCCCTGCCGAGCTACTGCGACTCCAGGTAAGACTCCATACCATCTGGGCTGTCGTGCTTCACTCATCTCCACAGGAACATATACATGTTAAGACTGAAGCACGGACTTCTCTGTCCGATCGGTTGCACCATCACGGTCGTGTTTCTCGTCTGAAGCGACTGGTCCCTGCGGACGAGGACCGTTTCCTGTGCTGTGGTCAGCTCTATCGGCTCCTGAGAGACGGGGTGGGCCACGCGCTCCTGGACGGCAGCACGCACGCGCTCAGAGATGCCATGCAGGTCCCAGACGCTGGATGCAAACACACCACCTTTCCTCCATCTTTCCTACATTCACATTATGATTTAGCTAATGAAAGATTTGTCTGAAACTGAATGAAGCTGTTCTCAAAGCTTACGCAGCAGACTTCACACACATGAACCTTACGCAGCAGACTTCACACACGTGAAGCTTACGAAGCAGACCTCACACACGTGAAGCTTACACAGCAGACCTCACACACGTGAAGCTTACACAGCAGACCTCACACACGTGAAGCTTACGCAGCAGACCTCACACATGAAGCTTACGCAGCAGACCTCACACACGTGAAGCTTACACAGCAGACCTCACACATGAAGCTTACACAGCAGACCTCACACACGTGAAGCTTACACAGCAGACCTCACACACATGAAGCTTTTGCAGCAGACCTCACACACGTGAAGCTTACGCAGCAGAACTCACACGTGAAGCTTACGCAGCAGACCTCACATGAAGCTTACGCAGCAGACCTCACACACGTGAAGCTTACACAGCAGACCTCACACGTGAAGCTTACGCAGCAGACCTCACACACATGAAGCTTACACAGCAGACCTCACACACGTGAAGCTTACGCAGCAGACCTCACACACATGAAGCTTACACAGCAGACCTCACACACATGAAGCTTACACAGCAGACCTCCCACACGTGAAGCTTACGCAACAGACCTCACACACATGATGCTTACTCAGCAGACCTCACACGTGAAGCTTACACAGCAGACCTCACACACGTGAAGCTTACAAAGCAGAGCTCTCACACGTGAAGCTTACGTAACAGACCTCACACATGAAGCTTACTCAGCAGACCTCACACGTGAACCTTACACAGCAGACCTCACACGTGAAGCTTACGCAGCAGACCTCACACACATGAAGCTTACACAACAGACCTCCCACACGTGAAGCTTACGCAACAGACCTCACACATGAAGCTTACTCAGCAGACCTCACACGTGAAGCTTACACAGCAGACCTCACACACGTGAAGCTTACAAAGCAGAGCTCTCACACGTGAAGCTTACGCAACAGACCTCACACATGAAGCTTACTCAGCAGACCTCACACGTGAAGCTTACGCAGCAGACCTCACACACTTGCAGCTTACACAGCAGACCTCACGCACGTGAAGCTTACGCAGCAGACCTCACACATGTGAAGCTTACACAGCAAACCTCACACACATGAAGCTTATGCAGCAAACCTCACACACATGAAGCTTACACAGCAGACCTCACACATGTGAAGCTTACACAGCAGACCTCACACACATGAAGCTTACACAGCAAACCTCACACACATGAAGCTTACGCAGCAGACCTCACACACGTGAAGCTTACGCAGCAGAACTCACACGTGAAGCTTACGCAGCAGACCTCACATGAAGCTTACGCAGCAGACCTCACACACGTGAAGCTTACACAGCAGACCTCACACGTGAAGCTTACGCAGCAGACCTCACACACATGAAGCTTACACAGCAGACCTCACACACGTGAAGCTTACACAGCAGACCTCACACACGTGAAGCTTACACAACAGACCTCACACATGAAGCTTACACAGCAAACCTCACACGTGAACCTTACGCAGCAGACCTCACACACGTGAACCTTACGCAGCAGACCTCACATGTGAAGTTTTACGCAGCAGACCTCACACACGTGAAGCTTACACAGCAGACCTCGCACACGTGAACCTTACGCAGCAGACCTCACATGTGAAGTTTTACGCAGCAGACCTCACACACGTGAAGCTTACACAGCAGACCTCACACACGTGAACCTTACGCAGCAGACCTCACATGTGAAGTTTTACACAGCAGACCTCACACACGTGAAGCTTACACAGCAGACCTCGCACACGTGAACCTTACGCAGCAGACCTCACATGTGAAGTTTTACACAGCAGACCTCACACACGTGAAGCTTACACAGCAGACCTCACACACGTGAACCTTACGCAGCAGACCTCACATGTGAAGTTTTACACAGCAGACCTCACACACGTGAAGCTTACACAGCAGACCTCACACACGTCACAGCAGACCTCACACACGTGAACCTTACGCAGCAGACCTCACATGTGAAGTTTTACACAGCAGACCTCACACACGTGAAGCTTACACAGCAGACCTCGCACACGTGAACCTTACGCAGCAGACCTCACATGTGAAGTTTTACGCAGCAGACCTCACACACGTGAAGCTTACACAGCAGACCTCGCACACGTGAACCTTACGCAGCAGACCTCACATGTGAAGTTTTACGCAGCAGACCTCACACACGTGAAGCTTACACAGCAGACCTCGCACACGTGAAGCTTACACAGCAGACCTCACACGCTATCCCTGTCCAGTTACAAATGTTTGGTTGTGTTTCTATTGTACATAGCTTTTGTTTTTCATAGACATGAGTTAAAACCTGTGTGTGTGTGTGTGTGTGTGTGTGTGTGTGTTTGTATTTGTCCAGAATGCGGGTAAGTCTGGCTCTGTGCAGAGCATTCTTCTCTCTCTGGCCTTGTTCAGACAGGTCGACAGCCGCTCCCCCTGGGCTGACCGAGCCCCGCGTCCTGTAAGTAAAGTTGTTCTAATTCTCACTATAATAATAATAATAATAATAATAATATAGAGTTGTTGTTAAACAAATGAAACAAAACCAAAGAAACACAAAGCATGTATTGTGGCGGCTCGACTTGTCTTCAATGTTCCTAAGTTCAGCCATGTTACTCCTCTGCTGCGCTCTCTTCACTGGCTTCCTGTAGCTGCCCGCATCAGATATAAAACCCTGATGCTGGCCTACAAGGCTAAGAATGGACCAGCACCTCCATACATGGTGGCAATGGTCAAATCCCGATCTGTACCCAGAGCTCTTCGAGCTTCAAGCACAGCTCGGCTTGACCCACCATCTCTCAGGACATGCGGAAAACATGCATCCAGACTTTTTTCAGTTCTGGCACCTCAGTGGTGGAACGAACTTCCACTGAGTGTCCGAATGGCAGAGTCTCTTGCTGTTTTTAAGCGAAGACTGAAGACACATCTGTTTCAAGAGCACTTAAATTAAATTTTACTACACTAGCATGTATTAAATATTTGTGACTGTAATGACTTTTCTTGCTTTTATCTGTTAAGTAGGGTTTTCTCAGTATATATTTGAGTATATCTAGGCGTCCATACTGACTGTATCTAATAATATCTTTGCTTAAAGTTTCTTCCTGATTTTAGCCTAAACTAACTAGCTAGAGATTTTGTTCTGAGTAAAACAATGAAGCACTTTTTGTAAGTCGCTCTGGATAAGGGCGTCTGCTAAATGCCGTAAATGTAAATGTATTGTTATAGGCAGTACACGATGCTAAGAATATACTAAAGGCAAGACAGAATTGAGAGACTGAATGTCCTCTTCTGTTTTCCCTCATGCTTCTCTGCAGGAGCTGGATCCTCTCAGTGCTTTTGTCAGGGAGAACACAGTGGGTCACCTTAGAGAACTGTGTACTAGTCTCTTAACAAATCAGCCTGGAGGTCTGATGTCTAACCTACACATCAGTGGGACTGTATCTGCTGGGAGGCGCCCCCTGCTGGAGCTCCTGGTGCATGCCAGCGCTGTGTTCAACAGTGGAAATAAACTGCTCAACCCTCTTCATCTCATTGCCTGTAGGCCGCAGACTATGACGGTAAAGCCACACTTGAATTGAATTGTATAACACATTATCATTGCTTGGTAGCATTAAATATTGAATTAATAGTTCATTTTTGTAATTGCTTTTTGATTTTCAAGACGTTGCTTTTCGTGGCAGAAAGTTAAGAAAAAGCAAATTATGATTCAATGTCACTGGACCGCATGTTGGCCTGTAAGGCATTCCCCATGTCAAGGGCTCAGTAATCTGTGGATGCTGAAGAACTGAACAGGATTTACAAACGAAGGAGAGAACATTCTTTAGTAGAAGCTACACTGTCAGCCATTACCAAGTGTGCGGAAGAATAAAACATAAAAAAGGAATAAATCCCAAAACACGTTTTTGTTTTTTCAGAGTGGTACTTGACTGGATTAGGTGTGTAGGTGAAAGGTGTTTTTTTGTCTTTGTCCAGGAAGCATTCCTGCCTACCATGCCAGATGACAACACCAGCCAGGTCTTCCAGTGGCTGAAAGAAAAGAATCTGAAGATGTACAGTAAGCACAGAGAGGACATATACACTCACACTCATACGGCCCCTCACCACTCAGCTGTTGGTATTGGAAACAGACACATTATTTATGACCTGGACATTTTTGAGACAAATGGTGACTCCTGCTTCTTCTTCTACTTGCATTACAGCTTGTACCAATGGCCATCCGTGCATGGTTGGAGAGGTCGGCTGCACTCCGCATATCCATTTGACTTTAACTGAAATGTGCACGAGCATATATTGTGACTTAACTCTGTGTGTGTGTTTTCATTAAGTGTGGGAAACCAATGATCTTTGCAAAGTGTGACACCTGTGGAGTGCAGATAGGTGGTCAGAACCACAGTCCAGCTCCTGGGTTCCGACCGGTCCACGGCAAGGCAGCTGATAAGACTCGGCAGGGCCACATCCTGGGCGAGGCAGGCCGCAGGTCTGACGCCCCCAGCAGGGGTCTGCCCATGCCCCAGTCCTGCGTGCTACGCCTCTGTCTCCACCTGGCTATGCTGCACGGGTCTGCGCTTAATGGCCAGGTACACAGAGCTTTTCCAGTGCATAAGTCTGCAGGGAGTGATGGGATCAGCTGTTCGCCTGTCACATCCCCCTCAACGTAATAAATACGGGAAACCGAGTTTATGTAATACTTATTCATTCCAAACCTGATCACCTTTAGTCTTCAGTATTGTTCAAGCACAGGAATATGCACAACAGGCCTAGTAACAGTGACTGTTCAACATGTGTTGATTAAGGAATGTGTCACCGTTTGCATGAAAATCCTCGCAGGGTATCGGTGCAATGATCCACCCAGCAGTTTATGACATCAACAAGTTCTTGTGGGGCCATGTGGAGAGGGACATGGAGGTTCTTGGGAAGAGCCTCAGTCTGAACTGGGACGACACAGCCATCATCATTCATCTAATACTCAACACTGCAGCACAACTCCCCACAGGTCTCCGAGAACACCACAACCAGAGAAATAGTGGACTTATACCCAGAGAAATAGTGGACTTACACCCAGAGAAATAGAGAACACTTACATCCAGAGAAATAGTGAACACTTACACCCAGAGAAATGGTGAACACTTACACCTAGAGAAATAGTGAACACTTACACCCAGAGAAATGGTGAACACATATACTCAGTGAAAGAGTGAACACTTATACTCAGTGAAAGAGTGAACACTTGCACCCAGAGAAATGGTGAACACTTACACCTAGAGAAATAGTGAACACTTACACCTAGAGAAATAGTGAACACTTACACCCAGAGAAATGGTGAACACATATACTCAGTGAAAGAGTGAACACTTACATCCAGAGAAATAGTGAACACTTACATCCAAAGAAATAGTGAACACTTACATCCAGAGAAATAGTGAACACTTACACCCAGAGAAATGGTGAACACTTACACCCAGAGAAATGGTGAACACTTACACCCAGAGAAATGGTGAACACTTACACCCAGAGAAATGGTGAACACTTACACCTAGAGAAATAGTGAACACTTACACCCAGAGAAATGGTGAACACATACTCAGTGAAAGAGTGAACACATATACACATATACTCAGTGAAAGAGTGAACACTTGCACCCAGAAATAGTGAACACTTACACCCAGAGAAATGGTGAACACATACTCAGTGAAAGAGTGAACACATATACTCAGTGAAAGAGTGAACACTTATACTCAGTGAAAGAGTGAACACTTGCACCCAGAGAAATGGTGAACACTTGCACCCAGAGAAATGGTGAACACTTATACTCAGTGAAAGATTTTTAAAAAAAATTTTGAAAAGCTATAAGCATATTCAGTGAATTCTTCAATTCCCTACCAGATGGTGTCCAGCAGGGGGCAGCACAATTGTCTTCTCGGCAGGCCCGAGAGCAATGGGAGAAGCGTGTTTGCCAGGATGTCATTGATCCCACCATAAAGGTCTGTTCAGAGGAATGATTTAGCTCCATCTGAGCTGTGCTTTTGTAGATATAACTAAACCCCTCGCCTTGTCCTGGGCATCATGTGGCTTGTTGCATTTCTTTGTTTCTCAACATTTCTCGTTTCTCCTGCCGTCTGCGTCGCTGTTGTGCGTCTGCGTTCAGGACTTTAAGAGGAAGCTCAGTGATGCTCAGGAACACATGGCCCATGACAGCAGGCTGTGTGGCAGTGCTCTGATGACGGTGTTAAAGGGAGACCCCAGCAGCCTCCTCTCTCTTCCCGCACGCTGCCCCACCCACCACACAGCTTTCTGGACACCTCCAGACACCCTGACCATAGAGCACCTCGCCCAGGTTCTAGCTGAAAGGCATGCTGGGAACCAGGTTCCCCTGCTTTCCCTCTTCCTTGACAAAGTAAGTGGACATCACAGTTTAAAAATATGCATAACATATAACCTTTGAGTTGACACTGTATGAAACGTAGAACGACACCTGCCTTGCCTTGGATTAATGTCATTTAGATACATAGATGGATACTTGAATCAATCCAGAGGGAAACTGAAGATTAATCCTGAGGGAAATTGAGGATTTGAGTGTAGTTAGCTCAGGAGATACACTCCTATGCAGGTAAACAAATAAAGCATATGTATTTAATGTTTGCATACCTCTGTGCATGTATGTGTGTGTGTGTGTGTGTGTGTGTGTGTGTGTGTGTGTGTGTGTGTGTGCCACAGGTGCAGTATATAAGGCAGCTTGCTTGTCTACCTGAGCTGGCTGCGCTGTTGTCTGATCTAATGAGAGTTGTGCCTGCTGGCACTGAGACACACACCCACACCATCGGCACCCTACTGCAGAGCAGGCCAGCAGGTAAGCCCGCTCAGAACTGTTGGACTGCCCTCTGCTGCACTGACCGGCCACGCACATGAAAGGTGCTGTGACCCGTTTGGTAATTAAAGTGACATATTGAAACAGGACTTCAAAGGAATATGCTGACCAAGAGGATAAAGTCCTTCTTCAAGGCGTGGAACCATCTCAGAATGGAGCTGGAAAACAATGGTAAGATAGACGATGTAATATTTATGTACCGTAATAGTTAATCTAAGGAACTACACAGACTAGTTTATAGAAAGTATGTGTCTTAAACAAAAAAAAACAAAACAAACATTGTTAAAATTGTTGAAAAAACAATAAGACATGCTAACATGTTCATTTGAGGGTTCATCTGAAAGTTGATATATTTAGATGTTGATATATTTAGGAAATGTTTGTGTGTGTGTGTGTGTGTGCATGTGTGTGTGTGCGTGTGCATGTACGTTTGTGTTTGTATGCATGTGTGTGCATGTACGTTTGTGTTTGCATGTGTGTGTGCATGTGTGTGCATGTGTGTGTGTGCATGTACGTTTGTGTTTGTATGCATGTGTGTGTGCATGTGTGTGTGCATGTGTTTGTGTGTGTGTTTGTGTGTGTGTGCATGTGCATGTGTGTGTGTGTGTGCATGTGTGTGTGTGCATGTGCATGTGTGTGTGCATGTACGTTTGTGTTTGTATGCATGTGTGTGTGCATGTGCGTTTCTGTTTGTCTGTGTGTGTGTGCATGTGTGTGTGTGCATGTGCATGTGTGTGTGTATGCATGTGTGTGTTGTTTGTGTTTGTATGCATGTGTGTGTGCATGTGCGTTTCTGCTTGTGTGTGTGTGCATGTGTGTGTGTGTGCATGTACGTTTGTGTTTGTATGCATGTGTGTGTGCATGTGCGTTTCTGTGTGTGTGTGTGTGTGTGTGTGTGTGTGTGTGTGTGTGTGTGTGTGTGTGTGGTAGCTGCTGTAGGTGTAGACCCTGACCTGTGTTCTAAGGACATCTCCATGGAGAGTTCTGCAGAGTACCTGAGGTTGAGCCACCGGGGCCCTGGATCCTGTCTCCATGCTCTGGTTGACCTGCTGTCAGACACTCACAACAGTCTAGTGCGAGAAGCTCGCAAACTCAGCCATCAGGAAGAGCAAGACAGGTGTGTGTGGGAGCAGCTGTGAGCGTAGCCAATGAGTATGTGTGTGTGACAGTGAGAGTACCCTTTTTGCTCTTTTTTCTTTCATCCTTCAGTGACTATAGTGTGCCTGTGGGGGTGGTGTCTGAGAGTCATCTAGCCATATGCCACCCAGAAAAGGAGCTGCTCCCTCTGGTGTTAGCACACTGTCAGTACACCCTTGAAAAAGGCCAACAAACCGCCAGTGACTATGATCTGCAAGCAATTGAGAGACAGCTCTACAGACGTTTCTTAGCTGGAAAGCCACGCATCCTAACAGTTAGTGAACGCGCTAATCAGCTGCATTCAGCCTTTTAATGCTGAGAAATAAGAAAAATCCCAAGGCTTGTTAAGAATATTGTATCTTACCAATTGTAGGAAATTGACAAGTATCTGAAGAGGCACCATCAAGATTTTTCAGAGGTCCTGAAAGATGTCAGGACCAAGATACCACAGGTAAGCACTACCACACACCCCAACAAAAGACACTTCTAACAACGTTACCTTACATATACAGTTTTTTTTGGTTATTTTTTTTATTTTGCCACACTGTTATTTCTGTTCAGTTCTCCCTGTGTCTGCGTGGGTTTTCTCCGCGGGGTTTTCTCCGCGTACTCCGGTTTCCTCCCACAGTCCTCCCACAGTCAGCTCTTGCAGAACCATATATGTGGTTTGCCCCCTTGTGGCAGCAAAGTGGAATTACACCGAACATTTCTTGTTTCTCTTTGGGCTGACCAGGGGCTGCTGAAGAGTTCAGTGTGCAGCTCCACCAGGGCAGGCCTGCGCTCCTTCACTGACGTGTGCGACGGTCTGTATGCTATAGAGATTGGCCTGCGCTTCCTCAGCAAAACTGGGGGGCAACCTAAATCCTCACTGCTAACTTACCTGAAAGACACTCTACGAATGGATCAGCACATCTCCAGCAGTGTGGCCAAGGTCAGGAGCCCAGCACAGAGCTTTGTTAACATGTCGCCTGCGACGGTGGTGGTTATAATCTAATCTTATAATCTGTAAAATATTCTGACACAGCTTTAGTCTGACTTAACCATGTTTGTCTGTTTAGGTCAAAAGGTGAAAAGCCACTTTGTTTTGCTTGACCAATCAAAGTACATTTACTGGTAGTTTTTTACATAAGCATCTTTGTGATGAATGGTTAAAATTGTTTAAATGGCTCAATATAGTCCTTCAGGAATGATATCATCAACATTCCAGAATGAATGTTCAGAAATGCAGCATTGGTGTGTGATACCCAATGCATTTGTGTGTCTGCCAGGCCTTGGCAGAAAGCAGGCTGGATCAGTGCACTGCTACCTGGCAGCTGTTCACCTGTTGGAGGAGTGAGATGAGGCTGAGGAGAGGTCAGGTGAGCATCCTGCTCCGCCCCTCACCCACACCTGGCCCAGGTGTGGCCGTATTTCAGGATCTTGGTTAGGGGGTCCCCCGATTTTCTGGCACTGTGGGTTTATTGACAGACAACCTTCCTCGCATAGTCTGACTTTGAGCACGAGAAGCATCGCACTATGTGATGGAATTGTGTCAAGATGCAGCATCTCATACACTGTGACATGCAAGACAAGTATTACACTGCTGTGACTGCACAGTGTAAAGCAGACGGAACCCAAGAGTGTCGTCCTCCATCCTACAGCTCATTTCAATATTTTAACCCTATAAATAATAAAGCAATATACATTCCAATATATCCCAATATACATCCCAATACATCCCAGTACAAACAAATACATCAAAATACATCCCAATATACATCCCAATATATCCCAGTACATCCCAATACATCCCAATATACATTACTATTCTGCAGGAAGTGTCAGTGCCTTCAGAAACACTAGTTAAGGTCATATGTATACCATCTGCTCTGTATATGTGCTCACTGTGTTACAGTGTAGGTTTAATGGCACAGTACCGCAGAAATGACCTGATTACCAGGCTCCAGCTCAGAAATAATATGACTCAGTAGTTTTTGCTGTAGCAGAATAGCAAAGAGACCTTTTACCAAATTATTGCTTGTACACAATGGACACATTTTTTGATATTAACAACTGATCTGAACAGAACTATTGTTATAGTAATGTGTCTTTGCTTTGGTATGTGAACCACATGGTTGTTTTAATAAGGCTAAAAAGGTCCAATAAATCTGCCTTCTGCTCAACCGTTTAGCTTTGTCACTGCTCTGCCCCCCGACCCTTGACCTCGGTTGACCCAGAATGGGGATGAGAGGACCAAGCTGTGTGTGGTAAATCCAGGGAAAGTACTGGCTAGAGTGTGCCTGACTTTTGTTCATAACGTGTGCCGTAGGATGCAGATTTGAGCTTTGTGACCTTGTGTTTGCATGTTTAAATCACTCCTTTAGAAGCAGTCAGGATTCATACGTGCCTCATTGCAATAAAAGAAAAGAAAATGGACGATTAGCATGGATTGCTGTTTTGGTTGCTGTGTCATGTGAATGATCGTTCGTAATAAAGCTGAACTCTTTTTCCTGTAGTACATTTCCACAGCTTAACTGAATAGAGAAATAGAGAAACTGCATGAAAACGTCGTCTAATGATTGTGGTGACAGGGCACGTGGCCCATTTCCCTCATACCCTTTGATTTTAAGTACCTCATCCCACAGGACCCTTTGCCAAGACTTTCTAAAGATTTTAAGAAGAAGCTGTCTGGGGAGGAGAGGAAGGACATGAGAGACTTTCTGGATGTGACGGACATTGAACTTTTCACGCTGGAGCTTCACGAGATCCTGCTTCTGAAGACAGACAGCACATCACAGATCAGTTACTCTTCTGAATGGGAGTAAGAAATTACTCATATCTCTCTATCTCTTTTCTTCATATAAAGCCATAAACGTTAGTATGTCAGCACTGAGGATTTTACCTTTATTAAAGATTCTTTAACCAATTTTCATTTGTTACATTTTCATTCCTTCTTTCTTTCTTTGTAAAATTGTAAATGTCTGTGTACTGATCTGCTGCCTGGCTTGCTTGTGTGTAAAATTGTAAATGTCTGTGTACTGATCTGCTGCCTGGCTTGCTTGTGAATACAGTGTCTTAGAGTGTCACAAAAACCCTTGCACCATGTGTGTGGGACAACTGAAGTTTGCTTCACCACATATGCTAACACAACCTGTTCAAATGGCCTTTACATCTAAGATCAGACAAAAAAATGTTTACTCATTTAAGTATAGTCCTTTTTCCTAATAAGTAACTCACATCTGTGAAGAACCATGAATAGCAACACTGTAGGTAAAGCACTTAATTAGCGTAATGTAAAAGTAGACACTGATAGCATTACCACTCGCTTTGCTAAAAAACAAAACAAAAACACTGAAGGCAGTAGGAATTTGTGAATTGTGAATTCAGTTGTGAATTTTTTTTTTGCCGTTCTTAAAATAAACAGGCACTAAGCCATTAAAAATCAGTAGAATGTTTAAAGTTTTGTAGCAGTGGGAATTTAAATCACAGTAAAGCTTCTAGTGCTTAGTCATCCCTTGGGGACCAGGGGCCTTTTGAGTGCATGGGGCCTTTTGACTCCAAGCTGCACAACTTTGACCCCTCCAGGCTTCCATCTGTCAGTGGGAGCCTGATCTCACCACCTCCTGTGATGGCAGCTGGCCACAGGGAGAAAAGGAATGTGTGCTGTGAACAATGGCCTGCAAAGCTAACTGTTGCTTCCCCCTGTCTCCCCCCACACAGCATCAGAAGCACTATGAAAAGCCATTTGGAGGAAAAAGGCGTCCCTGTCTTGCCTGGTCTGGACATTCTTACAGAGGCAATTACTCTGAGCAAGGCTGCTGATGTCTGGGGGCTTGCTGTGGAGTTCAAGAGATGACTGCACTTGGTTGTTCTTAAGAGCAGTGTGAACAAACCAATATTACAAAAAATACATTTTCATCTTTTATGTTACTATTCTATAGAATCCATTCTACTATTCTGTAGAATTCCTTTTGTCATTTGAAATGTTGTAGGGCCTGAATCTGAATTCATTCTAAAACAGCATCGGATAGTTAAACATTTTTTTATCCTTTTTATTATTATTCATTTGAATATGTCAGTGACTGTGTGTTTCATAGTCAGTGGGTACATTTCTTTCAACATGTTTTCTCTCTTTGTAAAATTTTATCAAACTTATTACACCTCTGGAAACTTTCCAACTCCTACCGTTTAGACAACTCATTGTGAATTCTAATATTTTCTTTGCAATAAACTTTTACTGTTTTAAATAGCGTGGTTTGGATTGGATTTGTATTATAAATGTTTTAAATTAGCGCTTGATACCTTGTTGCAAACAGCCGAGTATTCTGCCAACCGTGCTAAACGTCAACCAAGCTTTGGTTTGTGAATGAGTGACACGCCCATCACCGTTCCTACACGCTAAGACCACTCGCTTTTGTAGCCTATTAAATCGCCGAGGCGCCGAGAGCGTCCGAGCACCACCAATCACAGGATTCGTGGGAGGAGTTTTTGTGTTTTCGGGGTTGCCAAGAGATGTTGCGCTGTATTGTTGGATACAACAGTTTACCTGTGTTGATGTGTAACATCACTCACTGAAATCGGGATTACAACACTGGATTAAGAGTTACTGTGGAACCGACGAACGCAGTAACCGTAATTAGTTTAAGGTAAGTACTAACTCTTGTTTTACAGGATTGCTGTCGGCGGTTTACTAGTTAACTTAAAGAGTCAAGCAAGCAGCAAAGAAACCCATTTTGCTGCATTAGCATTGGCGCCCCTGTAACGTACTAGCATGGCGAGCCATTGTTTTGTTTACACTTCAGTCTTAAAAGCACTGGCGCGTTGTACTTGAAGACGTGACCAAGTCCGGTCCAAATCTTGCAACTAGCTCTGGTTAAGTAAACCAGCTAGCTAGTGAGGTAGTGATATAGGTTGCAACACAGTTGTTGAGATTGCGTGTGCGCGCGCGCGCGCGTGCTTGGTTAGTGCTAGCTAGGTTGTTAGGTATTGTATGTTGGCTAGCCGGCTACGTTAATAACGTTAGTCGATAATAACTGATATGGACAACCCCACCTCCATCATCAGCACAGGAAGTTCACGGGAGCCGTTTTACGAAATTGCGAAATTAAATTCCGCATCTTGGTCCAGGATTAAGTAAGGAAAAATGTGACAGACATTGATTAACGTTGGATCCGTAACCATGGAAATTCGTTACCTTTGAATAAGTGACTGTGGTGTGTAGTAAACGTCTCTACCTAGTGTGCGTCCTGATTGAAGTCCTGTAGTTCTTACCCTTACCAACTTAATTCTAAAGTTCTTCGTGGAGTTTTGGATGATACGTTGCACATCATTGCTATGACTTGGCTGTCAGTATTTGTTTGTTAACTTTTACACTGTGCGCTTTAACAGCTCTACGATTTAGTTTATGATTTGTTAATTACCAATTACATATTGAATTACTGGATATCCTACAGTTCGTGCTCTATGGTTTACCACTGAATATTATCTTTTTGCAGATAAATTGTGTGCCTGTTACTATTATTTTGGCGTATCACTGAATCCTCTTCAACTGCATTTAAATGCATTATAATGTAGTGAATCTCTATGGGATCCTTGCGCACTGGAGCAATATTACCACAAAATCGTGTTGGCACCATCTGATTCTGTAGTTAAATGCTTCATCACTTAATCTTCCTCCATGCTGTTCAGACTGGGGGAGGATGCACACCACCCGCAGTCCCACATCCATCCAGGTGGGTAGTGCTGGAGAGGCTCCGGACCTGAGCCTGAGTGGATCACAGCTGTCCATCGGCCGCAGACCCAGCAGTGCGTCCTCGGGCAAACACTTCTGCCGCTCCATATCTGTGTCCGTGGCTGGTGATGGCCGTGGCAAGCGTAATACGCTGGTGAGTCATGCTGGTGTGTGTGTGTATGTGTATGTGTGCTTGGTGAAGATTGAGGTTGCAGTTGACCTTTGCTTTTATATTCATATTGGGAGTGAATATATCCTATACCCTACTTACAATATATGCCATTGTAAAGGCAGGATATAGGATGAATGTAATAATACATTATGGTGAATTAGAATATCATATTCATATAAATATTCACACACACACACACATTCCAGGGAGTAATTGAAGTGTACTGTAGTTAAATATGTAGATGAAGTAAAAATTACTGTGTAGTTACCAAGGTGTCCAGAGCACAGCTAGTGAAGGACCTCTGTCCAAAGCATCTTGTTCTCTGGAAACCTTGTATCCTGTACTAAAACTACACCAGCACATTATAATTCTGCAGATTAAATGTATCCCTTGCTGGATCCTGTTGTATGTAGGGCTAAGGCTGCAGTGCTGGTAACGGTTTGCTGCTCATCAGGAATGTTGCATTAAGGTGATATTTCTGCTTGTCGTGTAAAGCAAGCAGTCCAGATTCAGGCATAGAGAATATGAACATCAGTGTCTTAGTAAGAGCCAGCTGCAGTTAACACACATTCTGTCACTGCGATTTTAGTCATGCTGTTGTTCCCTGTTGCTGACAGTATGACGCAGGTGTTGGGAGTTCCCGTGCCATTAAGAACCTGCGCAGATCCAACAGCACCACACAGGTGAACCAGCAGGTCAACGTGAGCCTCAGGTACAGCACATCCAACCTTTCACCTCCCAGGTCGGCGCTGGGATTCTTCTCTCATCTGCGTGCTGGTTGGTAGACAGAGCACTGCTTTTATGTTTAATGTTTTGAGCACAGTTGTCATTTAAGGGTCTGTTAATTTGCCTTGCTTCAGTATTAATGGTTATTTGCCTAAAAATTATTTTATATAAGATTAAATGACTCTTTTGATAGCTGGGATTGGATTCTTATAATTCTTATAAGGTAGGATTAAATCTGGACTAAGATGCTAATCTACACACACCCAATGTGGTGGTTGAGAGACCCAGGAGTGTTGATTACTTAGCAACACATCAGATGTTTGTCCATTGCCATGACCTGGGCCATCGTAGACATGCCCTGCTCCTAGCCATGACACGCACGGCGCCTGGGTTGATATGGGGGTTGTGCTGCAGGATTTGGGGGTTGCAGAGAGCAGCAACAGCTGGGGTTTGGGAGGTGGGGGGTGGTGGGTTTGGGGTTCTGCCTTCAGGAGACAATGGCTATTGTGAACAGGCGTCTGCTGAGCGGTGGAGAGCAGGGTGGTGGGGGTGGCTTTGTCCCGAGTGGGTGGAGGTGGTGGTGGGGCCTCTCGGGTTTCTGTCAAACTAGGCTGCAGTGAAAGGAGACGTGTGCATGCCTATTGTTGGACAGCTGCCACCTCCCTCCCATCGTTCAGCCTCCTGAGGAGCTGCGGAGCATGTGAATGTAGGATCACCCAGCCCTGCTCCCTCTCAGTCCTCCATTACCCCCCTACAAGGGCGCCGTGAAGGAACGTGCACTTCACACGGTCATCCGGCTGCTTTTCTCTTCACTGGGTCAGCTGGTGGAGGGCGTGCCCCCTCTCCATCCCCCAGAAAGCCCCCATGCTGAGCTCGGACGCTGGTGACGGCGTGTCCCAGACGGCGGGTCTCAGTGGTGTTGGCCTGCATTGCCCCTCCAGTGGTGTTTAAATGCGAAAGCCGTACGCCTGTGCGCCGTGTCTACCGATTACAAAGGCGTATGTCTCTTTAAATGACAACCCCCATCACATTCCTAAACTCAGCAGCTGTCACCACAAAGCTGTCATCACCACATAAGAAAAAAAGTTTTTTTTAATTATTTTTATAAAACTGTGGGAGAGGCTGTAAGTGCATCTGTTCTTCTGCCACTAAACTGTCAGTCTGTCCCACTGACCATAATGGCACTAAAAGATGTTGCATCGAAATCAGTGAATGGGTCTGGATAAAGCATTGGTCAAGGCACTGGATTTGCCCAGGTAGACTGGTTCACTTTTCATTCTTTGTCTTTTTCTTCCACTGTTTTTCTGTCTCTCCTTTCTCTTTCTACCACTGCCCTCTGTCACTCTCAGTGAGGGGCAAACAGAAGACTTCATGGCTCTGTTTGACAGCAGTACGGATGGCAGACGAAAGCTAGCTAGCCTCACCAAGGCCTCTCCAGACCGCACCACGTGGAATATTCTGGTAAAACCCATCACACTGCTCTGTCTCTCTGCTCACGCTCCTGCTATCGCAGGATCAATGATGAATATTTACTCATAACACCCAAATCACCCAAATTAGTTTTCACAAATGTACCAATAAACAATAGGGTAACAAGGGCATGATGTAGAGTTGTGCAGGGTGAGGTGCCCTTCTGTTGTAACATTGTGTAAATGAAAGAATCTCACACAGTAAGATGCTTAGCTGTGACAGAACTTGGTAACTTGAGATGAGGTCATAATGTTATGGTTGTCTGCTTTGGTAAATGTAGAAAGTGTGTGTGTTTTGGGGTGTTTGTGTGTGTGTTTTGGGGTGTTTGTGTGTGTGTTTTGGGGTGTGTGCGTGTTTCAGGACGACCAGCCACGCCCCTTCCCCTTGTCCTCCAGTGCACGTAGCTCCTGCAGTGTGGACTCCCCTACAGGGCCGAGGAAGAGAGATGCTGCCGCCTCTCTGGCTGCCAACTTCACCGCTAACAACAGGTGGCTGGCCGTTTTCTGCCGAGTACCAAGGCTACCCGCTAACATCATCCGTTTCTATGACAACTCCGTCTCAGTCTTCTGGTTTTCCCAATGGCCCTTTTTACATGCCCATCAATCAAAAGCCTAATTGTAGCATGTAAGGTGATGTGAAGTATAGTTCTGATGAAAATATAGAGTGCAGTATATTTCTACTGAAATTCTACACTTTACAAGTGTGTGTACAGCCGTGAGCAGAAGTGAATTATTAAAATTCAGACTGACTGTGGTTTCAGCTTCTCCACAGGTTTCTCACAGACCTGATGATTTTTTAATGGTATAAAAATGTAAAGAATGTTTGTGTTTGGATCTCCCCACTGCAGAATACTAAGGTAATTTTGTGTGTGTATGTATTTAGGAGCAATAAAGGTGCTGTGGGTAACTCTGTGACCACCATCCTGCACAACAACCACTCCGAGAAGCCCCTCACACCCAAGAGCTCCAATCAGAAACCCTGCTTCAAGTATGGGTACTTTGTTAGAAGACTCTGGATTTTAAAGCAGTGCAACCCATTCCTTTCCCAGCAGAGGGCGCAGTATATCCCAGTCCAAATAAGTTTGTGTTTCTCTCTTCCTATGTTGCCTTTGTCTGTTCAGTAACATAATCAAGGCTACAGTGAATGATGAGGGCACTCAGGAGGGTGCCTCCCTCACTAAGTCACAGAAGAACTTCTCCACTTCATCTGGCTCCAACAACAACACGTCCATCTCACAGAGCCCCCACAGCCCGCGTGCCACCTGCAGACGGGAGGTCACAGAGGAGGAGGCCGAAAGGTCAGAGCCACCTGCATTACAGCACCTGCTCTGAAGGTCTTTCTTCACAAGTGTCGATCAAAATCAGGCAATTCTAAGTACAGGCGGAGGGGATGCTGTCATTCACTCGTTGTTTTTTGCTGTTTTGGAAAGAAGTCCCACCCTCTGGTTATCTGTTAGTTCCTGCTTCCATGGCCCCTGGTGCTTCCAGACCTCAGGGTTAGAGTTCACCTAGATGAAATCAGCGTTGAGCTGTTGGCGGTGCGTTCCTGTTTTGCGTTCCCGTGTCCTTTTCTGCAGAGCAGCCTACAAAACAAAAATGAGGAAACAGGAAGAAAAAAGGAATAAATAAATAATTTTTTTATTTGCTTAATTGTTATAAAAATAATTGACATTGTAATGATGAGCAAATATCCAGTCTGACAACAGTTACTGTGTAATTGTTATTGACACTGCAGGTGCCTTACAGCTCTCAACTGGTCTAACTCTGGTATGAGAAACCTGCCCTTGGCTGGCAGTCCAAATGTAGCTTCCCCTGGCTGGGTTAGACATGTCTATGGTGATGCAACTTCATGCAGTAGCAAAATCATGCCATTGCATTGCCCAACAGTTCTCGAAAAATATCAGATTCATCTCAGGTTTAAAGCCATTTCTAATGTATACCTTCAGGAGCTGTATCTCTGTGTGCTGTTGACCATGTGAACAGCGCATTCATCACTGCTTTCTTCATTCTAAGCATAGTTATTCACATGAGCCACTCTGTGTCAGAGGGCCAAGGCCATGGTCCCCCTGTGATTCAGCGAGAACCTCGTCATGTCTGTTAACAGGTTTATCCAGCAGGTCAGCCACGCAGCAGTTACTATCCAGCGCTGGTTCCGTCGCCATGGCAACCGGAGGAGAGGCAGTGAGGCCGCCCTGCGGCAGCTGCTCACGTCCAAAAGGAAGGTGAGGCTTCCCTGTCCCCACAATGCATTGCTCCTGCTCCCTTACTCATCACCTAAAGGAACTGACACCCGATACCAAGAATGAAAATTGATGAGATTTAGCTGACTGTTTGATAGATGCTCAGGAATGTCTCTCGGTTACCATGACGGCCTGTCTTTTCAGACTGGCATCACTAGTATAGAAAATATGAAGAGTTTCTGGAGTGTCAGTATGAGGGTGAATATAACTGTTAAGAGAACTCTGTTTCGGTACCTTCTGATCACTGGTCTTTTGCTTCATAAATAACACTGTGTCCTCAGTGGCTTCAGTATACAGGGTTACAGGGGTTCTGAGTTTGCACACCCATTAGAGTATTTAAAATGACTCCTAACACATCGTGGGACTTCACCAGGAGAGGGAGCAGCGTCAGGAAGAAGAGAGGGCGGCTGAACCACAGAAGAAGCAAGCGGAGGACAGGAAACGCATTAGAGAAGAGAAGGCCCGTCTGGCCCGGCTCTCCGCCATAAGGGTACGTCTGCTTCCTGCAACAGACTCTGCTCCTTACGGTTTACCACAGCACCAGGGCCTGATCTGAAAGCACTGGCTGTTTTGTTAATGGGGCCATCACGTAATGTTCTGAGATTTATCCCAGCCCTATTCCAGCTACTGACTGGTTTATTGCAGCTGCATTATGCTGTAAGCATGTGGCTGTAATAAATGGCATTTATAAGGTGGAAATCGGACTTGTAAAAAAATGGCTATTATATATTTCTTTTTTTATATATGGTGAGGATTTGAATTGTGTGTGTGTGGATACAATTCAGGTTACAGAACAGTGTTGCATGGGTGCAGTGTTGTATGTATGTTGTACAGACTTGTGTGTTTGCGTGTGTGTGTGTGTGGGTAATAGGAGCTGCAGCAGAGGAGCACCCAGCACGCTGCACAGCTGCAGAAAACCACAGAAGAAGAGGTGGACACCGTGCTGCATGCTGGGAAGATGGGGCGCCTACCCCTCCCCCAGAGTTTACCCACCTCCCCTACAGCAACCAAGGCCAAGAAGACAGGTACGCGCTACAGCCGAAACACAGCACTGCGAACACTCTGTGCTCTTCTCTCCGGCTGCCTGGTGGTGCCTGGTGTAAACGATGCCTCTGCGTGCCGCCATCCACGCACAGATTCCAACATGAACTTGGTGAGTGAGCTGGAAGATGGAGCTGTCCTGAAGGTGGAGTCTCCGGCAGCGGCGATGCGAAGAGGCTCGCAGTGTTCTCAGGTACATGGTGGTGCCGATGCGGCACCCACAGCTACACGGAGGCCGTGCACGTATGCTCGTCCCACGTATGCTCGTCCCACGTATGCTCGTCCCACGTATGCTCGTCCCATGCTCGTCCCACGTATGCCACAGTGTCCCGACACCACTGCATGGACCAGACAGCCTGACTGTGTAGCGTTTTCTCCCACTGTCACCGCTGTATGTCGCTGGGTAGAATGTTGTACCTTTAGCTATGATAGATTTGAAGTCTGAGCTGTTTTTTTTTTAAAATGGTTTTAAGCATACAAGACAAAACAATTCATAACAACTTTTCTGAATTTTATAATTCAGTTATTGTTGTAAAAAAAAAAATGAGTGGAGTGAATAAGATTGTGTAACAGCAAAGGCGAAGGTAGCATGGGAGCCCCGCACTCGTACGTGATCACTCTCTGGGCCTCACCATCCCAACCCTACACATTTCAGGAGCTCAACGAGGGTGCTAATGTGCTAATTGTCTGTCTTTCTCAGGAGATTTTACAGAGGTCTGTAAGCATGGAGGACCAGCGTCAAGGGGCGTCATCAAGCAGAGCTCAGTCCAAAACCACCCTCCATGACCTGCTCGACTCACTCAAGCTCTTAGAGGAGGAGCCAGAGAACCTGAGGGAGACCAAGAGCTACAGGAAGGATAAATACGCCTGGATCGACGAGGTGACCCCCCCATTACCATGTGCATGGATTGGTGGATGGTAGCTAAGGGTCAGACTGATAAGAGAGCGGTGTTACAGATTTATTGCTTAGGGCACAAAAGAACCTAAACTGTGATCAGATGCATGATCAGATGCTGGAAAGGTGTATATAGATGTGTTCCAGATTAGAATCAGGAAGAACAGGTTCCTGTTTACGCTGCAAGGGAGTTCTTACAGGCCACACTGGGAAAATATTCAGAGTCTCTTTGTGTCTAGCTGTAGTCAGAGTGGGTGAACATAGACCTGGTAATTAGAAAGGTTCACA